>JBAMJV010007091.1:0-152866 GCA_037951105.1 Echinarachnius parma | reverse complement strand
TTGAAGGAGCGACTAAAAATGAGCTTCGTCCCACTGGATATTTTTAATGTCAAATGTTACTTGCTCCACTGGCCAGGCAAAACAAATGAACAAACGTTATATCAAGCCTCCACACTAACATTTTTTTATTTCAGGCATCATTCTTTTGGGCAAGTAGAATAATGATTTTTTTGTTTTCCTCTTTTTCAGGGTTTCTTTAGGAGAAGTAGTAAAAGGGAGAAGGCGAACACGTGTCAGCATGGCAATGCTCACTGTATGCTAGGTCGTACGAACAAGAATCAATCACATCGTAACACATCTTCAAACTATGTTTCTATTTATATTTACTTACAATTGCATACCCAAGCCTCCGCACTAACTTTTTTTCTCTACTGGCCCATTAGGGCAAGTAAAATCATAACTTTTCAAGTTTGACTTGCCCGAATAGAAAATTTACTTGCCCTGTTACTTCTAGATGACATTTTTCTCTTGTAGTTGGACTTAAAATTTAGTTGCCCGATCGGGCAACCAAACTAGGCCATCTATGAAATTTTACTTGCCCGACATCAATTTTTACTTGCCCCGGGCAATAGGGCAAGTGCTGGCATACCATTCAACAATTTTGCTCAATTTCTTTTCTTTTCTGTCTGTCATCTTCAGGGTTTCTTTAGGAGAAGTAGTAAAAGGGAGAAGGAGTACACGTGTCGGCATGGCAACGGTCACTGTACGATAGGTCGGATGAACAGGAATCGGTGCCAGCACTGTCGCTTCAAGAAATGTCTGGCCGTGGGAATGTCCAGAGACGGTAAGACATGTGAGGCAATATTTCTTTTCATTTACCTTCTTTTATATGAATTCTTTGTTTTTTATATTTATTTTTTAATGTATTTATTTGATTTAATTTTTTATAATTATTGTTATTTGTTTTAAATATTATCATTACTTTCAGTATTATTACTTTATAATTATAATTATTTTAAATATTATTGTTCAATACTTATTCACATTAGTTTTGTAATTTATTGTAAATGCCTTAACAAATAATTATGTCTTTAATCTAAGAAATAATAATTCTATATAATCATCTACAACATATTGATCAGTGGATAAGCTTGGTCGGGCTGATTTAGGGGGGGGGGGGGCATGTCTTAAAGTGAGGTCTGTAAAGTGTCCACGAAAATTACTTGGAGCTTCCTCGTTTCTCTTATACCGTGTTGTTTATCTTATGGTAAGAGAAGAATAAAATAGGGTTAGATTTTTTCAAATGCCCCTTTAGTATGAAGATATCTATCATTCAGCTCAAAAGCGTTAACAAACGGTCATAAACCTCATAAACGTCCGTTGTAAAAGCTGACGCATATTTTCGCTTTTTTTTAACCAGGTAAGCAACTGTCTTTTTCAATGAAACTTTCACACATCATTCGGATATATCTTACAATGATTTTGGTACAGGATTGAAGTCTCAAATGTCATTTTGGGCAATATCTGACACTTAAACAGGCCTCACTTTAATGTATTTCATTGATTTGGGGAAATTATTGTGCCACTAGTAGCAATGCAAGTGAACTCTTTTAAAGAGAGTAACAAATTGTTTTAAGTCGACTGGGAAGATCATTAAAACAATTTCAGACGCAGCGAGCGGACCTTGCAATTTATAAACAGGAAACAATGAGTAAGTGAACAGTGCCAGGTACTTGTATAAAATATTCAGTGATCAGAACGGAAACTTTCTATCAAGATATTTCACCCTCTTTCCTGATAACCGGGCATATAGAAAAATCTGTCTCAAGCATCTATAGGAGGTCCTGGGACGGAACTTCGGTCTGGGGAGGGGGGGGGGGGGGGGGTGTTTTACAAAGATCCTAAGTTGAACTTACATGTACCTCTAAGTTGGACTTCCAAGAATTTATGGGGAGCCATTAGTTTCTTTGTTAAATTGTTAAACAAGTTCTTTAAACAGTCCTAACATTTTGATAAATATCAATAACATTTTATTTTGTCAAAGGGACTTCAAGTTATTGATGCAAAATGTTGATAAAAGTTTCAAATATTCACATTTTGGACTTTGGACTATGTCTAATTCTAAGGCTACAAATGGCTTTCCATAATTTTAAGTTCAACTTGGGATCTTTGTGAAACACCCCCCAGGAGTACCAAATACTTTTACAAAAAAGTACCTACTTAGATACTGTATTTGAGCCAGGCATTCAGTATTTAATGAATATAGAGAAAGGAAAAGTTTCAATATACTGTCCTCTATTTGCAAGCATTTTCAAGTTTAGAGGACCATTTCCATGAAACTCAAATCCTTGCAATAAAACCAATGCATGCACCTATTGAAAACATTACGTTTTTGGAACAAAAATATCGTGGGTATTTTAGGGGACCAGTCCAAGATAGATTATTCCGTTGAGTATTATTTTTGGTTGTATAGCAAGTATTCTAGATAGACCCTGGCCCTAGACCATCTCAGAACTATCCCAGGGACCACCCTAAAGGGATTACAGTATTACACAAACCTGGGGGTGTTTCACAAAGATCCTAAGTTGAACTTAACTCTAAGTTGGACTTAAAAAGTATGGAAAGCCGTTAGTTTCATTGAATTTTTTTTGTAAAAGTCCTTCAAAAAGGCATAAACTGTTGTTTCAAATCATAAATATTTTTCTGTTATCAAGGAGATTTCATGTTCTTCATGTTAAACTAATGAAAAGTCTGAAATACTTGCATGTTTGCTTATGAATATATTTTATTCCAAGGCTACAAATGGCTTTCCATACTTTTTTAAGTCCAACTTACAGTTAAGTTCAACTTAGGATCTTTGTGAAACACCCCCTGCAGAAATTTGTATTCAATCTGTCTGTAGATGAATCACAATTTCAGTAATAGTTGTAGTAGTAGCACTCCAAGACGGTCCAGAGAGGAAAACTTTGGCCCAATTTCTTCGCCGACACATCGGCATGACTAAAGATCCGGTCATCGTGCTAAATGTCATTTTGACAGGAGTGCGATGGTCAATTGGCAAAATGAGAAGTGGTCAATGAAGCCATGGTCAATGCAAAAGTGTGGGAAGTAGTAAGAGGTAGGGGGTGGGGGGGGGGGGGGGGGGCAAGTGATGCCAAAAATAAAGTATGTATTTTGTAAACATGAATTATTTTGTAGCCAGCAATTAAAGGAAGGGGGAATAAATTGGGGGGGGGGGGGGTGGAGGAAAATATAAGGGGAGGGAGTACGTTAGGGGGGGAGGGGAGGGAATCGGTGCTAGTCCACCCCTATCAGGGGGAGGTGAGACAGAGGCACGAGGGGAGAGAAGGGGATGAATTTGTACTTATCTCCCTCTATCAGGGGAGAGGAAAGGATAAGGAGGGGTGCACATTCAGGGGTAGGAGAACGTACCCATACAGGACGGGCTTAAGAGGGAGGGGGGAGGGATTAGATGCTAGTCCAACCTAATCAGGGGGGGAGGTGAGACAGAGGCACAAGTGGAGAGAGCAGCAGAGATGCACATTAAAGGGATATGAGAACCTACCCAGCCGATGGGAGGGGGGGTAGAGAGGGGAGGGAATAGGTGCTAATCCACCCCAATCATCACTACTTCCCCCTAAAGGAAGTCACTGTCATTCTGGGGGACTGGCTCCCCATTAATCAGCTAGTTATTTTTCCTCCTTCCCAATTTTGCATTCATATCTTACCACATTGGCTGAAAAACACAAATGAGGCTAGTGTAAAATATGCTTTTATAAAATGTATGGATCACCATTTTTAAATGTGCACATTTTCTACTTTTTAACCATGTTGAAGCGACACATTGAGTAGTGTTCCATTAACTTTGTCAAATGCAACCAAAACTACTTGGAGCTTTCTCACTTCTTTTATACCTTGTTGTTTGGTTTATGGTAAAAGTGTTCAAAGAAGAGTGAAATGTTTCAAGTATATCCCTAATTATGGAGATATTTATGATTGAACAAATAGTGAATTAAGACAAAATCGATTGGCAGTAGTTGATAAAAATCTGACATAAATTGTTACCTTTTCACTAGGTATTTTGGGGCTCCCTTTTCTGTGAAACTTCCACACTTCATTCAGAATCTTACGATGGTATTGGTATATATGACTGAAGTTTCAAAAATCATTTTTGGAAAGTTATTATGAATTGAATGGATCACGCTAAAGGTGCACCTGTAAAATGTCTAACGCCACAAAAATTAATTTGAGCTTCCACATTTCTCTTCTACCGTGTTGTTTAGCTTTAAATGGTAAGAGAATGGCCCTTTAGTATGACGATATCTATCATTGATAATCATTCAGCTCAAGAGCGTTTATAAACGGTCATAAACGTCATACTGTAATTAGTTGTAAAAGCTGACGCAAATTTTCGCTTTTTTAACCAAGAAAGCAGTGTTCTTTTTCAATAAAACTTTCACACATCATTCGGACATATCTTACTATGAGTTTGATATAGGATTGAAGTCTCAAATGTCATTTTGGGCAATATTTGACACTTTAATGGTTAAACTCTCTTCCAACCATTACTACCCCTCTTATTAGATAAGGGGGGCATGTTAGCACCTCCACAGCCCCTCTTTCCTGTCTTGTATCACCCCCACTCATGTTACTCTCTTCTTCAAACATTTTGACAAACTTAATGATCACATATTCAAGTCATTTAGTTTTTGCACAAAACTGTTCGACTCACGACTCTGTTCAGGGATGATTCATAAGTCAATAGGGATTCCCTTACATGAATTGTCAAGTAACTTTTTTTTATAATCTGGTTTTATGAGAAGCGAAAAAAAGAGAGAGAATTTAACGCAATCTCTATACCGTTATCTAGACTGCAGTGTTAAACTTCTTGTATATTTCAACATTTTTCTTCTTTCTGATCATTTTTGTTTATAACTTCACAAGTCACGACTCATGTTTCAGCGATGATTCATAAGTCGTAACTGTCAATAGGGATTCCCTGGCGTGAATTTGCTCATTATCGAGTGCCATATGCTCTCCATGTATCTAGCAAAGTGACTGTCACGAATCATGATTCATGAATAGAACTTCTGTGGTATAGAGTACCAAAGTAATGATGTCAAATTTTTGTACTCCTAACATAGTAAAGGTTCTAAACAACTAGCCTTTCCATCAACACATAGCTACGTTACAATATCGTTGTGCGGAGATCAACCTCTTCGGCCTGCTGCACTATCCAACACAAAAACAAAAATAAAATCGGCGATTTCTCCCTCCATTTACCAGCAAATGCAAAAAAAAATTGTTGATGTGATAAACAATTCATATAATTTGACATAATTACCGACTCTGTTGTTTTGAATACCACAAAATGTAGAAAAAAAATGATTATTTCTCGTCCGTTTTCCTTACCGATGCGTCCTAAAACATAGCGTTCAACTGTTGAACGTTACAGTGTACGAATGGGCAGTATGCTTAATATCTCTAGCGTAATTGTGTGTAAATAGTCCAACTGATTGGACCATTTATTTTAGTAGATGTGTTTTGATCCGGCTTTTGGTCTTGTGTTGGAGAGTTTAATAGGACAATTGCATTCTTAGTAACCCTATCAGTCGAAAATTTCTGGCTTGCCTGACATGGTTTAGAACTATTACCCATGACAATGAATTGTTGTGACATCACACTCTGGAACTGTATAGTGGTATGTGTATGTTCATCTTTCAATGCTCGGGTCATTGGTCCGATACCAACCGTGACAGATGTGTCTTGCAGCAAGAAACTTTGGTTTTATCCGTTGTTACTATTTTCTGGTATCTAGGTACTTTGTAGGGATGGAGAGTGTTTGTTATGCCTGTGTGCATTTCATTGTGGATTCTGTAATTCATTTTCTATGTTTTGATTTACTTTTCTTTTCAGCTGTAAGGTATGGGAGAGTACCACAAAGGGGGAAGAAGAACGGCCCCGTCGGAGGCTTATCGCCAAGTTCCGCAACCGCCATGAGAAAAAAGAGCACGGACTCTGAATACGGTCCCGACGTCACGTCGGACGGCTTACTCGCGGGATTCCCGCCAATGCCGGTCAACGGCACCACGGCCTTTGACCTCACGCCGACGCTTCCAGTGGTTGCCATGCCGATGGGAGGGGGCGGAGACCCAGCGTCGTTGCACGCAAAGCAGGCTGAGATGTATGAGCTGGTTAACACGATATCGTACGCCTTCCGTATGACATGTCTGTACACACCCACCAACGCGCCATTTTTGCGAGGCTTCACATTTCCACAGGTAAAAAATTCCCCTTGCTTCCATTTTCTTTTCATACTCTATGGAAGGATCAAACTAAAGCCCAACTCATGCAGAGCCGACTCGACTCGATCCGACTGGTTTTCAGTCGAATCGGCTCAGTGTGCGTTGCCTCACAAATCCTGTTTTGCCAGTCAAGAGCCAGTCGGAGGTCAGTCGAGGCCGATTAACCTTTTGAATCGACCCCGACCGAGCGGAACCGACTGTAGCCTGACTGAAAACCAGTCGGATCAGATCGAGTTGGCTCTTTGTGCGTTCGGCTTAATGTACATGAATAATTGAAATGTTTTATTCCTTCTTCCTTTCTTCTAAAGGAGACCCCTAATGGTCAATGTAATGGAGATCTTGAATCAATGGGTGCATCTAGCTCAGATATTAGACGTAGAAAACTAATGTATAACTCAAATGTTTTCGTTGTTATTTCTTCTTCTGCTGTAGGAAACCCAAAATGGCCACTATAATGGAGATCTTGATACAAGGGGCCGGAATCAGTGGGTCCAGCTAGCTCAGATACTGGACGAAGCTGTCAGCGGTCAAGTTGAGTTTGCCAAAGCCATTCCAGGATTCAGGAACCTGACGCAAGATGACCAGTTGCTACTCCTGAAAGCGAGGTCAGTTTTTTCTTCTTCAAAATTGGGTCATTTTAGGTCATTTTAGCCTCTGTAGAAGATCTTGCCAGGACTCTTCTTCCAAAATTAATACTTTTTGACACCATGCATAAAATATTTATTCAAATCATATATATTTTCTAATTATCAAAGAGATTCATAATCTTCACATAAAATTCATGAAATCTCTTTGATAATTAGAAAATATTTATTATTTGAATCAACATTTTATGCAAGAACAACATAACTTTTACAAAAATGTTTCAAGACACTAATGGCTTTCCATAATATTTAAGACCATCTTAGTGCTAAGATCAACTTAGGATCTTTGTGAAACACCCCCCTGAGGTCTGGGGTTCAAATATTTTACTTTGCTCATTTTCAAATATTTCTGGTCATTTTCCAAACGGTCTGAATTAACATATTTTGCTGCAACATTTATCATTTTGAAGGAAAACATTACAAAAATTGTTTTTTTGTACAATAACCTGGAATAGAGGTTTATCTTAAATGCTTATAAGTTGAAAACAATAAACCCTTCATGTTACAGCAATATTTATGCTTAAAATCTGTTCCCTTGGAGATTCTAAAAAATCCCCATACTTTGTACCTAGTCCACCAGGTTCATGTAGGCACTAGCACTTGCCCCGGGCAAGTAAAAATTGGAGCAAGTTAATTTTAATAAATTGTCTAGTTTGCTTGCCTGATTGGGCAACTTAAAAATTGTTCCAACTAAGAGAGAACAATGTGATTTCATACATGTGTAAATCTCATCTAGAAGTAAGAGGGCAAGTAAATGTTATATTGGGCAAGTAAAATGTCATAATTTATTTTACTTGCCCGAACGGGCTAGTACAGAAAAAGGTTATTGTGGAGGCTTGCTGTAAGTAAGATTAAATTTACACACTGATGGGGTCAATCAATGTATTAAAGTTGTTCTGATTGCACCAAGAAGAATATTTTCATTAAATGTCTCCTTTTTTCCCCCTTACAGCTTCTTTGAGATGTGGTTGGTGCGAATCGCCCCTCTCCTCATGGTGCCCTCCGCCCCCCACGCCACCAATGGAATGGGCCCGATGATGTCATCCCTCACCATGGACCTGCACGCCACCCCGCCCCAGTCCTCCCCCATGGGGGCGGGCACGGGATCGTTGCTATGGCAACAGCTGTATCACGTCCTGGGAGGCGATCTGTACCACGCTATGCATCAGTTCGCGCAGGAGTTCAACCAGTTGGGAATGCTGGAGACGGAGGTGGCGCTATACGGCTCATCGCTACTAGCATCCAACGGTAAGACAGTTTGTACATGCGCCTTCTCTTCCAGGGTACTTTTTTCTTTACTTTTTACCTGTCACATACATGTATCACCGGAAAGCGTAAACAGATGCCCGATGGATAGAATATGTATGAAATCAAATTATCTGGTGGTGAAAGTTATCTCCATTGCTGCATGCACAAAACTTTACAGCGCCACCGGATAAAACAGCAGACATTGCCTGACTAGGAACGAGATCCAGCTTCACTATCTGGTGAAAGCGTGTGAAGCAACGGCTATTCATCAATCGTCATTTGTTATTAAACGTTATTGCTTATTTGATTTGTTTCCCATTATATTTCTTGCAGATATCATGGGACTTGGCAACCCGCAAGCGGTAGGCGATCTCCAGCACCAGCTCGTCGAAGCCCTACAGGTGCAGGTGGATGGGAACCATCCGTCCGCGGCCGCACCCCTCATGGCCACGCTCTACGGGTGCGTGCAGGAGTTACGGCGCATCGGCGGCATGCATCGCGACTTTGTGATCGGTTGCTCCCAACGCTGGCCAGACTTGTCCGCAGGCCTGCCCGCCCTCTATACGGAGATGATGGACATCTCGATAATGTGATCCGCGGGGATCGCGCGGATATGAACGATCAAAGGCGTGGTCGTAAACGATATTCGGATGGTCGGGGCGCGATCTAGAGGTGGAAAACGATCGAGAGGCGTGATCGGAAGCGTCTCCAAGGCGAGATGGGGAGGTTACACACAAGATCAAAGGCATGGATCTGCAAAATTAGTCAACGTCGTTTGATGATGCAAGAGTGGGCGGTTATAAAACCATCTGAGGCGTGGTTGTTAATGAGATAATGCAAAAATGGGTTGTTATAAAACAATATCAGCCGTGGTTATTCACTTCATACGGAAGGAAAGAATGGGCGGATAAGAACCATAGGTATAAATATGCGTGCAAATATTACGTTACAGGGATAATCTACCTATTATCCCTCCTCGACGAAAGAGACATTTCTGCATATTTACACTCCTGATAGGACGGAACGGTGAAGACAAGATTAATAAGAGTAGTTGGGAAGTGATTAGGAGGAGATGCAAAGGTGTTGCGATCTGTTATAATGATAAAATACATGTTATCAGGCAAGAAAAAGCTGAGTGCATAAAGATATAATGTTGCTGATAGGAGTGACTGTTATAGGAATATTGGGATTTGCAAGAAAAAATGATAAATACACGACTGATTTGTACAGGTGGTAGAGGTTAAATGTAAGAAAGGAAGATAAAAGATGTAAGAAGAGTTAGTATCGAGCGGTAATACAAAGACTTTTTGTAAAGGATAAAAACTTCCGAATGGAAAGAGAAGAAGGGAAGAAAAGGAAAAGTTATGAACGATTACAAGAAAGTTTCTGGTAAAGAAGAGATAGGATTTGAAAGAAATTCTGTTGGAAAACAAATCGAGTCAGGAACAAAATGATTTGGAGATGAAAAAGTGCATGTTGCTCTTGCGGTCTACTTGGTATAATTACTATAACAATCTAGGGGTTGCTATGGTAACAACATGTAATATCTAAGATCTACTTGTTATGGTTGCCATAACAACATGCTACTGTTGCTATGGTATCAGAGTGTCATCACCATGGTTGGTAACAATATGTCGTTGCTATGGGAACACCGCGATGTTGATGCCAATGTTAAATCTACAAAAGAAGTGTTGTCGTGTCAATAACTGTGGGCTGTGTGTACATGTAGTATTATTGTGTCAAAGAGATTCTTATTATTAACTTGAGTTATTATTATTATTGTCATCGTTATTTACCTCTTGTAACTAAAAAAAAGATAACAAAATTATGAATTTGTTTAAAAACAAATCTTGTGAACTGCCGCTATCCTCAAAGGTGCCGGGCGTGTTTCACGAGAAGATTATTTTATTCAAACCGTGTGTGATTTTTCAGAGGAAAAAAAATGTGTATTAGGATCAGGGGCATTTTATTAACTAGCAAAGCTACTTTGCATCTTTAAAAGCATTTAAACAAAGAAGAAAAATCAGCTCTATAGTGGATAGTAGATAGTAGCGTAGTATGTGCATGCATAAATATGCGCGCATACATAGAATTATGATGTGTATAAAATATAAATATATATGTATATGGAAGTAAAGCTTGCAAAGTTAGTTACAAAAAATAGTATGTGATTGTCCCGCTAGTTTGATGTAGTGATATAGTAGTGCCAGTAACGATATGGACAGATATTTGTAGATGAGATGAGTATTAATATTGAGAAAAAAATGTAGGATGTTTCGCTATCCAACTATCGTAGTAGTTGCAGATTATTATAAAAACAGAACAACTTTTTGCGGTAGGTTTTTTTCTGTTTTTTTTTTCTTCTCTAAGAAGCCCTAGTGTACAGCGATTGACAATTAATGCAGTAAAATATACTCTCTGTTTTAAGGAGTGACATTTTTACGAGGGTTTGTTTTAAAGGGACGTTGTCGTCGAATTTGGAGGGCGCTTTAGTATAAAACTCACAAGGCAGCAGTGTCATGTCTTCATAAAAAAGTGGGTTAGATGAAGAAAAATACTGTGGAAAACTGCTCATCTACTTTTAAAAATGGCCAGTTTAATCAAATGAGAGTCAGTAGGAAGCCTAGCTTTCGATCCTGGCAGAATCTTTGTCAGGGCAAAAATGACAAAGGGACTATGAACTACATGCACACATATGGGTGTGTAGACTATTGGGCATATGCACACATGCGTACAAAGAGTACAAAGTGGGTTAGTGCGTATGAAACGCTTGATTGCAGCATCCGTATAGGTCTCACTCTGCACGTCAGCATGGCTCCTCCCTGTGGAATCTGCAGAGCGCCCTCCGATTCGACGATGCCCTCACTTTAAATTGCAAATTTATGCATTCATGTAAATAAAGTATTACGGTACGCTATTATATAATACGCAGGTCTATTCGGCAGGGAATCTTTCATTAATATTGTGTCTGTTGATGTTCATTGGCTTGTTTTGTGTACACTCATTGTGTCTCTTTCGTGTGCGTTTTCTAGTTTATAGTTCTTGAATCTTGGGATTTAAATTACCAGTATGGAACTGAATCCATAAACTTTTGCTAATTTTTGTTTGTTTTATCAACTTTTGTGAAGTTGCTTGAAAACATTTCAAACTTGCGTGCGTTTTATTCCACTGTGTCATACACATTGTGTGATAAACTTGGTTTTTTATTTTTTCAAATTTTACGCAAATTGAGAGAAAGTGTTTCAATTATCAATTTTTAACCAGTTATTTTAGTTGTTTGCGAAAAAGATTTTCCTCATGTATGTGTTGAGCATTTTATTGCCTCTTCTTGGCATTTATCGTGTGAAACGTCTTTTCAAACAAAGTATTACAAGTGTCATTGTATTAAACGTATAGTGTGTGTTTGTTGATCATGTGTACCGAGTAATAAGGCAGGCTTTGTGTAATACATTTCAAATGCCTTTTGGGTAAATTTACTCTTTTGACCTCATACAACTACATTAAAACTGCTCTTTTTAAAATGTTCCGTTGAACATGTTTGACTAAGTGGACTATGTAGCATTATATATACCTCCCTTGTGTAAAAAGTACATAAGCGCAAATGATAACAAAACAAAACAAATAATATGTTCTATTTTTTAAAGAAGAAATGTGGAATTTGTTCAGGGATTTCTTTCCGGAAAGTTGTCAGCCGTCTACCTCAAGTAATTCAGTGCCTAGCTGTGATCTTTATTTCTTATTTTTGTCATTTTTTGGTCAAAATATTGTGTGTTTTTTGTGACTAAAAGTAGAAAAAGTAGGACAAGCTGTATATGTTACAAATCTAGAAACTAGGGATGCTGCCTTTTTGGATTTGTACATACATGTACATGTAGCATGGTATTAGCAATGCTAGATAAATAATCATTTTATGAATAGATTTCAACATTTAAAAAATCCATTCCAAAAGGAAAATAAATATTCTTTTGGGACTTCAGTGGACTTCAGGTTTCATTCTAAATTATTGATATGAACTGATTAGCTCGCCTCTGGTGTTCAACAGTAATTGGGTATTAGTCGAAAATTGTTGTCCCTAATTTATTTATTTTTTGCTTCCATTAAACGTACATATGATAAATCAAGATGCTATAAGTGGACAAAGGTGTTATTTATATCTACTCATATATACGCAGATCTTCCATAATACTGTTGTTTTTTATACTCCGACCTTTTTTCTTCATCAATCAGGGTGTTTCCCATCGAGGTGATGTTTTTTGTGAAATGTTTTGATTGTGAGAAAAAAAATGCCCAGTTTATTGTTCTGTAAAAAGTGATTCTTACAGTTTTTTTTTCTTCCACAACAATCATAGCGATTAGATTGTACTGTAAAGTGAAACTACAGCTAGAAAATTGCATAAATACGACTAGCATAGTCCTTTTTAGGTCTATCCAATCCATTCTAACCCATTCGTCATGGTGTATCTGCATCACTATGGGAACAGATACTTAAAACAGTGCTCGAAATTAGCACAGTCCCGTTGGCACAGGGCCACTTAAAATGAGCTTCGGGCCACCAAAATTTCATAATGCTAAATTCTACTTGCCTGAATTGGCAAACATATATAACGGAGTGTTTTGGGGCCACCAGATTCAGATTTCGGGCCACTAAAATGAGAAAATCTTGTTTTTACTTGCCCGGCTGAGGAACATGGAAAAAAAGTTAAATTTTTAGCAATATTTACAGGCAATTTCTGAAGAAAACAACTCTTACATATACCCTAAATATCACTGTTTCACGTAGTCATGTATATAATGTAAACTGAAATAAAGAACCAATGAAATCTTAGCGTTAGTGTCAAAAGGTGGCTGAGGAATATAATATGTGCCAATTTGATTGTTGTTATTATTTCCAACTCATTTGAAATAGTCTTCGTCACATTTGAAAAGATTTTTGCCAAACTATTTTCTTCTTGCTGTTTTTTTTTTTTTTTTTTATTTTGTTGTGTATTTTTTCTCAATCTGTCCTACGCAAAATTAAAGCACCAATCGTTTTTTTAAACAACTCAATTGAAATATACGCTGTCATTAAAATTTTGCCATGTCCTTGCTATTTTTTTGTTAGTTTTGGTAAAAAGTGTATTTTCCTTTTTTTTCTTCTTTTATCAATGCAAAACTTTGACTAAAAACCAAGTTTGAAGGGACTTTTTTTTTTATCAATGCAAAACTGTAAACCTGATAAACTTTGACTAAAAACCAAGTTTGAAGGGACTTTTTTTTTATCAATGCAAAACTGTAAACCTGATAAACTTTGACTAAAAACCAAGTTCAGAGGGACCAGTCCTTAAAGGTTCAATTGATCCATTTTTTTGTTTGTACAATGTCACATTTACCTTTAAAAATTATTGTGAGCAAATTACATGGTTGTGGATTGAATTTATCATAACAGCATTTGTCAGTTTATAGTTGTCGGATAGTAATACTGAAATTATTACATTTATACACATTACGTAGCAATGCCTTCACATTAATTCAAGATTTTTTGAGGAAAAAATATGTATCAAATTATGTGTGTCAAAAAATTCTACCTCTTATTTCATCACACTTCGAATACAACAGGTCTTATTCCAATAATACAGTACTGTGATAAACCCATTACTTCTAGGGGCCGTTGGATGGAGATTTGGGAATCTCGAAGGGAACGGGTAAACTCTAAATCGGAATTGTGAATTTAGCAGTGAACAGGTTTATACTACGTGTAGTTGGTTAGGTAAGGATAGAAATCCATGTGAACTGTCTCAACATTTGTATAACTCTTCAAAATTCCTTTCCTTTTTACGGGTATGTGCTAGGGTTTTTGTCTTCTGTGCCCCGTTGCATAAAAAGGGTTGCAATCGATTGTAAAATTTGCATTTAAGTGCAAGTCAGAAAGTATGCACGTTTGAACCAATTAGATTTGTACAGTCGGTCACCTGATCTGACGTGCAATCGATTGCAACTTTTTCTGCGAGAGGGCTCTGAATGTTTTTTTTTCTTTGTTTCACACTTCACTGATTATTGTCTGGCGCCATCTTGTGGTGGAATTAAAACAGCCAGTGGGGAATTCTCAATTCATTGACTTAGTTTTGTTAAATTTAACTGTTTTCCCTTTGTTGTTAAGCATTATGTGGAACATTGTTGCTTTACCTCCAAATTTACCTTCCCTGGTTCAGGTATTATACTCGGTGCTAAATTGGTACAAATAACAGGATTTTTAATAACTGAGACAGTAAACAATTTCTTTAGGATTATTTCAACTTCATGCTTTAGAACGCTTTTAACTTGTTATCATAGACTTTGCT
Source organism: Echinarachnius parma (assembly GCA_037951105.1). Classification (NCBI taxonomy): domain Eukaryota; kingdom Metazoa; phylum Echinodermata; class Echinoidea; order Clypeasteroida; family Echinarachniidae; genus Echinarachnius; species Echinarachnius parma. Next base: position 138,412 of record JBAMJV010007091.1, on the reverse strand, counting down.
ATTTTAAATATCTGCACCATTATTTTATCAAATATTGTAAACTCTCAGAATTTTGTGAAACAAAATGACAAACGACACCTTGGTTTGATAAGAAACCTTGTAAATATTTGACAGGTTTTTGAAACAAAAATATGTGGAAACCTTTCAGAAATACATAACTGTTTTTGTTTGTGTAATAATGCACCGGCAATATGATTGAATATTATCAACACATATTCTTTCCTTGTGGTATAAACTGTAATATATATAATTATAAAGGACAAATCTATTTGGTATGCAATGTACTCCTGTGATTTAAAAGTAACTCACAATATCAATGTAACTACTCACGATATCAATGTAACAACTCATAATATCAATATCAATGTAACAACTCGCGTTATCAATGTAACAACTCATAATATCAATGTAACAACTCGCGTTATCAATGTAACAACTCGCGTTATCAATGTAACAACTCAAAATATCAATGTAACAACTCACAGTGTCGACGAAACGGCTCATATCAACATAAATATGTGTATGCAATGTGTATGTGTGTTATTAGTTTCATTATGAATATTTGTAGCGTTTTGGAAACAATATTACATTCAGGTATAATTATGTATGAAGTAAAGAAAAAAGCATTTATACCATTTATTTTATCACATGAAATCTTGAATATTAATCATATCTTTTATGTTGTGTATACAATTTGTGGAAAAATGACATTGAAAATGTCAGAATCTATTTGAAAAAGGCAACTCGAATATGTTGCTTTTATTATTGAACTGTTACTTCTTGGTAGTTCTCGATCTAGTTTTTAGGCGGTTAATGCTTCTTAGAATTATGAAATATAATTTAGCGCATTTATTATTGGAAGCCAAAGCAGACTGTATCAAAGTGTGTAGGAATTAGCAAATTGTATTATTATTCTATCAAGTCACTGAACATTGATATTTAAAGGAATACACATTATTTTTTGTTTTGTTTTCTCAATTTTTAGACTAGAAATGAATTGATTATATCAAAAGAAAGCTTAATTTTGCTTTTCAAGGCGATGAATTTGAAACCGTGTGATCTGTACAGAATGTTAATTGTAAATGGAATAGGGTGTTAAATGTATCGTGGAGTCGTTTTAATCTCGTGTCATAATGAATGTTCTACGCATGGTGTTTATGAAATGCCCGACAGGGTTTTATCTTTTTTAAAACAGAGTCAAAGATTTTTAAGGGACGATTTGAATTTCAATTTGCTCTCTTTGTAATTATTTAGTATATTTGCTTCTTATTTGTGACTTGTTTTGAAAAGCAACTTTTTTTTTATTAAAACCAAATAGGAAAAAAATATTTGTGTTGTCTTGAGATTGGCAGTTTGGGAGTGTTTAGATGGTTTATATAGACCGGAGAGAGGAACATACTATAATTTACATATTCTGATCTACATGTATTTTAATCCATTCAGGAAAATTTGATTTTGGTTTAAAGTGACTCCATAGACTCCAGCCGGAGCGAGTATTTTTCAGACTATTTCTATGCCCTGTGATTATTTACGATCAATTGATTGATCTCATGATCTCTACAAATTTATACAAAAGACAATCAAATATTATGAGTAACATCGTAACATGACACCCTTTTGTTAATATCTATATTATTGACACCAAAAAAAACAAAACAATGACAAAAATAAGAAAATAAATTCATCTTTGTGTTAGTAATGAAATCAGAACACGTTTCTTGTGACAAAAATAACTGCAACGGTAATTTTGTAACAATTAAGCAAAAATATATATGTTTCTTTAGTAATTTTGTACAATTAAGCCAGAATATGTTTCTTGAGTATGCTCCTCTAACACTATCTCAGGGGTTCTAAACACTCTCCTCCACTGATGCATCTCCATGGCAACAAAATGCTGTTTTTTTCCCGAAAATATGTGTGTATTATATAATTATACTGTATACTGAATGAATCATGCTTTGTCGATGTAGATAATTTTTCTTCTGACGAAAAAAGGAGCGCACATTTTTGTTGATGAGATTTAACTTTGGGGGGGCAAGCTAGAGCTGGTGTAAGAATAAAGGACAACATTTGTTATGATATTTCACATTCTATCTGACAAGAGTCAGTGTAAGGATACATACATGTATGTATTTTCAGGATTTTTTTTTTCTTCAATGGAAACAATTGCTATAATGTAATGTTGAATAATTTTGTCCCCATATGTTTTATAGAATTATGACAGCTAGATACCGATTTGTTTTCCGTTTTAAAGATGATCGAGCACAATGTGCTACCTCATGTCCATTATGGTGTTAACCCGTTGAGGACGAATTGATTTTGGTATAACACGCATTCTCCATAGACTCAAGAACGAAATATTTCGGGACCAGTCCTCAACGGGTTAACATATATCGCAGCAAGTTGGCTAGTATGCTCCCCAGGGAGTTGAAGTGGTGCACGGGATAACTTTTGCAGGTTTGAAGTGTACCCAATAATAACCAGGGTAATAATACTACTGTGAAGTGACACCTACGTGTACAGTGCTATATAAGAGGTGTTTATTATTAGTATGATGATTATTGATAAATTAATCAAATCCTTCTCAAGAATGATAATAATCGATAATTATGTATCAAACTGCATCGCACACAATATGTGGGTGACTTCATAAGCAAGGTGGTATATATAACAAATTATTGGTATTGATTTGCAGATATATTAGTTTATTGATAATTTGTTTTGCTAATCATGAATAAATAAATCAAAGTAATTGAAGCATGAAAATGGACAGTAAGAAATTGTTATAAATGAATTTAAAAACTAAAGTGTGTGATCATTTGTGATGTATTTAACTATATATATGTTTATGGTAACTTGTGAGTTGATTTTAGGCAGTAGGAGTATTTTAATTGACGCAAAATGCATTAATTATGCCAAAATCATGCAATAGCAACGCTCTCCGACCCCCTGTTTAGCGAATTTGCCAATAAATTTTTTTTAAATTAATCATTTTGAAATAAAATAAGTGATTTATATATTAATGAAAATGAGAAAAGAAAATAATGTTGATTTATAAATATACTTAACAAGCTTCCAGTCATTAAAATCAACATTTCCTTTTTTTGCAATCAAGTGATGATAATTATTGTTTCAATATGGTGGATTGCAGTACTGGAAATTGTAATATCACCCTGTAATACCACTCTTTTTCAGAGTGGAATGTACGTCCATATGCACATTTAATTATTCTATCCAATAAACTGCAAAGACAAATCAATAATGTACGTCTACTTTTTTTGACTAGCCATTGGTGTTAGTTTAAGGTTCATGAATTTTATATGGATATGAATTTTAACAAATTTTTTCAGTTTGTCTCGTTTTTAACTAGTATATTGTTAAATCTCAGGGAAGAATTCTCGATAAAAATTACACGCGGAATACGGTATGTACATGTTAGCTTCGTTGTTACACAAATGTTACCTTATAGCAAACGTAGAATTAGAGTAACTCCATAATTGATGGAAGAAGTTTTGCTTTTTCACGTTTTATTTCATTTATATCACTTTCCCCTACAAAAATGATGGACATTTTGTTGTATTTTTTCTTCATTTACATTTTTTGTCTTGTCTTCATGCAAAAAATTAATGGTCATAAGAATTTGAAGTAACGGTATGTTTCTTGATGTAATCTTACGCTCCGTATAGTTTGTCCGACATGTCACCAACTCTTCAAAATACCGCTTGCCAAAGTGTTATTTCTTCGTTTTCATTTTTATTTATGATTATTTTTTCGTTGTCAATGTCATTGTCGCTGGTTCTCGTTTCCTTCCTTGGGTTTTTGTGTAAAAATCAAAGCGAGAGAGGAAAATAATAAAATCTCACTCATCCTCAGAACTACGACTTCAACATTTTGTTAATGTCTGCAAAGCTCCTTCTTGAAATAGTTTGCACAATGATGATGATGAGGACCTTAAAGATGATGGTGGTTGTTTTTTTTTTTTTTTTTTTTTTTACTTTACTTTACTTTATTAAATGTATAGAGACAACATTTAAACGTAAATCTGACCAAATCTTACCTAGTAATTTTGGAAGAATTATGAAAAATGGGTCGAGAATGCATTTAATACTCAAAAACGTCAAGGCCTGGACCCCTGTCGCAATGGACTTTGTGCTTGCAATGTGCACTTCCCGCACACTTGTGCAATTATGCTGCGACTTTGGACCCCCGGCCAATTTTGTCCCTCTTTCCAAAATTCAAATGTTGGCAAGTATGTGATGGTGATGGTGATGGTGATGGTGATGGTGATGATGATGGTGATGATGATGATGATGATGGTGATGGTGGTGATGATGGTGATAAAGATAATGATGATTATGAGGATGGTGATGATGGTAATGGTGATGATGATGATGGTGGTGGTGATTATGATGGAAATGATAGTGATGATGGAGATGGTGGTGGTTTTGTTGATATTGATAAAGATGATGATGGTGATGGTGACGATGATGCTGATGATGATGATAGTGAAGATGATGCTGATTATGGTGATGATGCTGCTGCTGATGATGAGGATGATGATGTAATTTTGATGGTGATGATAATGATGGTGATGGTGACGATGATGCTGATGTTGATGCTGCTGATGATGAAGGTGACGATGATGCTGATTATGGTGATGATGCTGCTGCTGATGATGATGATGATGTGATGATGATGTGATTATAATGATGACGACGATGATGAAAGTGATGATGATTATGTAGATGGTGATGATTGTGTAGATGGTGAAGATGGAAATAATGGTGTGTGTTTTTTATGATGATGATGTAATTTTGATGGTGATGATGATGATGATGATGTTGATGATTATGATGATGCGATGATAATGATGACAGCGACGATGATGAAAGCGATAATGAGTATGTAGATGGTGATGATGGTGATGATGGAAATAATAGTGGTTTTGTTGGATGAAAAAGATGATGATGATGACTACGACGTCGACGACAATAATGAAAGTGATTATGATGAGGAAGAGGATGACGATGATAACACAAAAACGTCTAACTTATAAAAATAATATAGGTTTTCCCCGCTCAATTTCGCGATTGTGACAATCAAACCATTGTGACATTCGACCATTCGACCGCGTCGACCACACCATCGTCATAACCAAACTCGCAGAGATGGGAGTCGATGCATCTCATATAGCATGGATTGCCAACTTCCTTCGAGATCCCCAGCAACGCATCCGTTACAAGGGCATCTTGTCACAATGGAGAGAAGTCCCAGCTGGTGTCCCCCAGGGCACGAAATTAGGTCCTGTTCTATTCCTTTGTTTAATTAATGATGCAGCCAAAAACAACAACAACACCAGCATACAGTGCTACAAGTATGTCGATGACTTAACAATTATAGAAACGCGAACTGTCACCGCTCAATCATCACTTCCTGAGACAATCAACCAGGGCAATTCCACGCCAAAGTGGACATTTGACCAAAAATTTTCCAAGCATTTTTATGATACAAATTTGGTATCAAATCAAAGCTTAAATTCTATATTTTTGGAATTCAATGAGAACATTTTAGTTTTACATAATTGTAGTTGTTTTTTTATAATAACTTTATAACCATAATTGAACCCCACAAATTTGACATTTTTGTGAAAAAGTGTTTTGATCCTGTGTTTGTTTAATATTTCCCCAGTTAAGCCTAAAAACCATTATTCTGACTCCTGAGATATGACCATTTCGTAAAATAGTAAATTTGTATGATTTATTTGATTTGTTATGCTTCAATGACTTCTTATTTTCAGCCTATGAAAATGTCCTTCCGTTACCGAAAAATCAATATTTTTAATTTTGTGGCTCACATAATTGTTAGAGAGCAGACCAATCTTCAGTGCAAAGCAAGTTCAAGTAGGCCTTCCCATTGATAACAATTGTAGTACTCATTGTTTCTTCGTTAATTAATAAATAACAAAAGAAAATGTCCTTCCGTTACCATACACATGGTAACAGATGGACAAGGTACCTCATATTACATATTATGACAAAATTTATGTTCAGAAATTGGTCTCTCATATATGAAAACCAAAAATAATGAGACAATACCTGCAATGGCCAGCTATCAGTGGCGTAGCGTGGTCAGACTAGTAATTCTCTGTGTTTCAACCAATCAGATTTGTGCATTTAGAACATTTGATCTGGCTCACAATTGATTTTATCTCTTTCTGCAACAGGGCCCTTGTACCATGATGCCATTTGTCTGGATTTCTATTGTATGGGGATTAGTAGGTCTATTTAACTGTGGTGAGCCAGGGTGTGAATAGGCTCTGATCATGACTTTGAATAGGTCTCTTTTTATACAATACACCCCTATAGAATTCTTGGACATGGGTGTAGGTCTAAAATAATTAAATTTTACATGAAATTTGCAAACTAAAAACAAGGCTGTAGAAAAAGCAAGAAATAATATATCTCCAATTCTTTCATATGTTGTAAAAATTATATCAAGCCAAGATTTAAGCAAAACAAATTCTCAAAATTATTAATCCACGAGGTAAAACGGAAGGTCAAAATCTAAGGTCAAAGGTTATCGTATCCAAACTCGCTCATGCATGAACACAAATGGCATAAATGGATTGCACATAACATCCCCAGTCCAATGACACCTTTACAAAATAAATTGACCCAACGGTTAATGGACAATGGCCATTTGAAAAATGGTGCCCACGCCCATTTCTTAAAAAACTCCCCGATAAGAATCGACCATAGCGCCAAAACCATTGGGCGGATTGGACTAAAACTTAAATATTTGCGCTTTTAAAGGTTGAAATATCATACATACCAAATATTAGCAAATTTGAAGGGGGCTGCGATGAAAATTTTCTATTTTTTTAAAGGTGATTTGACATGGAACGACCCTACTGTGTCATATCATACATTATATTCCATTATGTCCTTCCGTTACCGAACATTGGTCCGCTTTGTGTGAAATAACTCAAATATCTGCGGACAAATTTTAATCAAAGAACAAGTAAATTCTTCTTAACCCTTCAGAGAATGAAATGTGTACACTTGAAATATTTTGTATTATTTAATATCGCAGAGTTTTAGTTAAAACTGATTTGATAACAAAACCTTGTCCATTTTGGTGTCCTTCCGTTACCGACCTCATTTGTATGCATATTCAATAATGTGCGGAGATAAAAAAAAAAATAAAAAATTATGGGACCTTAAAACTGTATGTTTTGGAAGTATTGTTATCAAAATAGACTGTTCTAACAACACAAGTATTTAAAAATGTCTTTCATAAAGTTGACAATTTGTGTCGGAGTGTCCTTCCGTTACCATGGATTGACCATGAATAAGAGCCATTGGAGCATGAAATATAGTAAGAAAAAAATAGAAATGTAAATGCTTGTGATGTCCATATGCTATCTATGATACAAACTCATTTTAGACCACAAAAGAGAGATTTCCTTCTCATAAATGGTCTTTAAATTTCAAAATTAATTTTATTGTACAATTCCAATAGACTTTTCAGAGGTCCTTCCGTTACCGTCCTTCCGTTACCGAACACTGGAGTAATTAATTTCTCATAATTAATATACCAATGTAGATATTTTTCTTAAAAGGTGGTGTTATACTCTGTGAACATAAGGAAATTGACTAGTAGCCAACTTAACATGATAAACCTCGTAACTTCACAGAGATTGGGTCATAACTAAAAAACTTGAAAATCCATGTCCATTTTGGCGTCCTTCCGTTACCGGCCTCATTAGTGTCCATATCTAATTTACATAATGCGGTCAAAATTTTAGAAATAGTGGAAATCAAAGGTGTCCCAACAAGGATCAAAGACATGCCATTTAGAATAAAAAATCAAAAGCAGGATCCTGGAATTATTTGATTGAAGTTCCAAAATTGTGTCTGAATGTCCTTCCGTTACCGTGGAATTGCCCACCAGCTAACTCATTGGGCAGATGACAAAAACATGCTTCTCAATCCTAGGAAGTGTGTCTTCATGGAAGTGTGCTTCTCCCGCGTCCAGCCAGACCCTACCATCCTCCAACTTGATGACCAGTTCCTAGAACAACAACAATTAGTCAAATTATTGGGTGTCTTTATTCAATGTGACCTTAAATGGGATGCCCACATCAACGCCATGATCAAGAAGGCCAACTCCCGCATCTACATCCTGAGACGCCTGAAACACTTCAACCTACCAGTTAATGACCTTACCACGATATTCACCACCATCCTCCGCCCCGTTCTAGAGTATGCTGCCCCAGTGTGGTCCGGTGGGATCACGAAGCAACAGCGAAGTGCCCTAGAACGCATCCAGAAACGCGCTCTGAGAATCATCCTAGGAACACTGTACACCACGTACGATGAAGCTAGGCAGATGTGCAATTTACAAACATTAGAAGAAAGACGAGAACAACTTTGTAACTCATTTGCCAAATCCATTCTCATTCCCTCCAGTAAACTGCACCACCTTCTCCCCCCTCAGAATCTGCATACCCATCAAACTAGACAAAGGCAAACTTATACTGTACCCCGTTCTCGCACATCCAGGCACCAAAATAGCCCAGTTCCGCACATGATATCTTTGCTAAATAAACAAACAAACTAACATTTGAATAGATTCCCTTGAACTGTTGGGTTGAATGTACACCCTCACCCAACAAACTTTGAATTTATTTTTTATGTTTGATGAAGGACTCTTATTCTCTGTCACATGTTCATATGATTATGTTACTCAGTGATAACACCATAGTACTTTGATCGCAACTTACTTGTGCAATATGTTTATTATTACTACCCTGCTCAAATTAGTATGTACAACCATCAACATTATTGCATCACGTTCATCATCAATGTCACCATCATTACCATCATCGTCACCATCACCATCATCCTCATCAATGTCACCATCTTCACCACCATCATCATTATCATCATCAACTCCTTCTTCATCATCATCATCATCTTCACCACCATCATCATTATCAATTTCTTCTTCATCATCATCATCATCTTCACCACCATCATCATCAATGTCTTCTTCATCATCATCATCATCATCATCATCACTGATTGTAAACAATCAATTTATTAGTAGTTTGTTGAAACAGGAATCGTGAATATCTTGTCAAGCATTTATTTTTAAATAACCCATAAATTTGATAATGATAGGAATTACACACTAGCAGAATTTCTCTTTTGTAAGACACTGTAATATGATATAGTTGCCCTAGTTGCATTTTTATGATGAATGATGTTGATGAAATATTATAAAATTTAAAATATATAATTGTGCATAGTTATTTATAATGAAAAAAAAAAAAAATTATTTTACCCCTTTTTTATAATGAAAGATATGCAAGGTGAATGTTGAGGCTGGCACTTGAAACATATAAGTAGGAAATCATAAGCTCTAATTGTATTTTTATGATAAACAATTTTGATAAAATAATATAGAACATAGATTATTTATTTGTGCATAGTTATTTATATTTAAAAAGTTATTCGCCCTTGCCTATAATGACTAATAATAATAACAAGTTAGCAAAATTTTGAGACTGGTAAATGAAAAGATATATAAATTAGTTAATGCATCTCAATTTAAGCAATTTTCTTTTTTAATTTTTTAAAAGTTAAATGTTTATCGTCTTTGTGATCCTGTATATTCTCTCATTTAATTGTTCTATGTATATTATGTTCAATATTTAATTGTTTAATCTAAGAAGCTCCTCGTTTTCACATTTATGTTATGTTATTTTAATGATGTATTGTTTGTAAAATATCTGCAATTCAGCCATTTGGCTGCCATTGATATTATTTGCAATAAAACCTTTTCAATTTCAATTTCAATTTCAATTTCAAATTGATATAAGGAGCAAACGAATTCGCGCGATTTGTGATCGCCGTGTCAAAGCAGCATTCGAATTCGTAAATAGTTAACTGTTCAATATCATGTAGGAGCAAGTGAGTTTGAACAAAGAGCATACCTTTGCATCAGTGGTCATTCAAAATCGCACATAGTTTACGCTGGCGCTACTGCACATTCGCGAATTCGAGTGCCCATAAATGAACTATCGTGTCTATTCACGAAACCGTATGCGTATGCATGAATTCGTTTGCACTTATTCGGAATTTGAAAGACCGATAACAACGATTACACGGCAATGCGTGAATTTGAATGACCCTTAATGAATTCGATTTAAAAAAAAGTGTCAAATTGAGCGGGAAAACCTACACATTAATACAAATACGATAGGATATACACTGACGCTGTAAACACTAAGTTTATAAATCAAATGGCGATACATGGCGTAGCATCCCCACACATGGTATTTTTGTAATTTTTTATTTATTTTAAACAGTCAAACCTCCTTGGCTGGGAATCGAACCCCGGTCGTCCGCGTGACAGGAGGAGATACTCACCACTAGGCTACCAAGGATAGGCTGAGAACATTGAAAAGAACAGGTTAAACGTAGATGACAAACAAAAACGGTTAAGAAGAAAATAAAAAGGTACTCTCCTTGGCGGGGAATCGAACCCCGGTCTTCCGCGTGACAGGCGGAGATACTCACCACTATACTACCAAGGATCGGATGAGAACCTTAACAAGACTTTGGTTAACGAAGATGATAAACAAAAGCGGTTAAACAGAAAATATGAAGCGTATCATGTGTGTATGTGCCAGTATTTATGCGTGCGTGTGTAAGTGTGTACATGTGTGTGTTTGTATCTGTGTATGAGTTGATGGTTGCGCATAAAAAAAATATGTTGATGCCTCAACATGGATCAAGATTCAATCTTAAAGGGATCTAATAACATTGCCAAATTCCACAAATATTACTAAGAACTCTTGTGCTTATCTCATACCTTGTTGTATTCATATTACCAATAGAAGCATGGAACAGGTTTCGGTTTTACGAATTTTCCTTTCGCTCATTACTTGGCCATAATTATAATATCAATTTAATATTAAGTCTTATCACAACAATACAAATATTATCAACCATTCATCATGTGTTGCACATGTCAATAAAGTTACTAGGTCCCTTTAAAAGTGTCAAGTGCGAAGACCCAAATTAATTAACCAAAAGAACCTAAGACATTGAGCGAAAACAAGTGAAACAGTTCAGGGATAATGAAATATACTAAAAGTAAAATCGAAAACAAACAAGTGTATCCTCCTTGGCGGGGAATCGAACCCCGGTCTTCCGCGTGACAGGCGGAGATACTCACCACTATACTACCAAGGATTTGTGATGACGAAAGGTGCAGCACAACGAACTAAATACGATGGGAAATAGAACGGATGCTACACTCCGGCGAAGATTCTATCTAAGTCTAGCGTTGATAACCTGATTTTTCAGTTCACCATCGTTAGAAGGTGGTGTGCAGTTACGGGGGACACGAGGGGAGGGGGCACGTTCCCAACTTAAAACATGAGGGGAAATATGTGTAAAATAAAGAAATACATAAGTTGCCCCCCTGCCCCCCCCCCCCCCCCCACCCCCCATCATCCGCGTGCCCTCAATCAGTCTGACCGCTCTACTCCACTGAGATTATGTATGTGTGTGTATTTTGTTGTTGTTATTGCGTTTCGTGTGTGCTATGATGTGTTACACGAAATGTGAAAGAAAAAATGATATTAAAGGGGTAGTTTAGTTTTGGTAGAGAGGGCGCTGCACATCACAATTTTTTTGTGAGGTAATGAAAAACTGAGTGTCGAATTTGAGAGAACATGCAATTTTAATGGCAGAATAAACTTTATTTGGTCAAAATCGACCCAGAAACGGCTGAAATATCAATAAATATATCTAATCTTATAATTATTTGGGGCCCAAATAATTAGACGATTTTTCAAATTTTTTTTTAAATGCTTGCATTTTTTCAAAAATTGTCAAAAGTGTTTTTTAAATAGTTGTTAATGATCTCTCTATTTAATCATTATTTCAATAAAACATCACATGCATAATTTTGTATGAAAAATGGTTGAAACCAATGCCTTTTTAGAAAGCGCCCTCTTGTGTTTTAATGGCTCTTTTTAAATGATAACGGGCTTTTTACTTAGTCGTTTGTAATTTTGTATACCTTTCGAGCATGGTGGAGTTATAACTATTAGTTTATAATGTTACTGTCAAGGTTTGGATACTAAAGTTCAGCCTTACCAAAACTGTACTACCCCTTTAATAATAAATTAAAATAAAAAGACTACTGGGATAATGGAAGCAACATGACCTGACAATTATGCGTCAAATTCAATAAACGAATGCACGCACTCTCAAAGATTAATTATGAATATCCTATTGGATTCAAGAAAATTAAAATTAAAATTAATCAAAAATAAACCCTCCTTGGCGGGGAATCGAACCCCGGTCTTCCGCGTGACAGGCGGAGATACTTACCACTATACTACCAAGGATTTGGATGGCGTTGTGTGCAGCACAATGAATTAAGTACGATAGGATTGTAAGTGTGTAACCTATAGTATGTGTGTGTCATCGAATATACAGGGTGGCCCAGTGTGTGTGTGTATGTGTGTGTGTGTGTGTGTGTGTGTGTGTGTGTGTGTGTGTGTGTGTGTGTGTGTGTGTGTGTGTGTGTGTGTGTGTGTGTGCGTGTGTGTGTGTGTGTGTGTGTGTGTGTGTGTGTGTGTGTGTGTGTGTGTGTGTGTGTGTGTGTGTGTGTGTGTGTGTGCGTGTGTGTGTGTGTGTGTGTGTGTGTGTGTGTGTGTATGTTTCTGTCTGTCTGACTGCCTTTGTTCAAAACACTGTTTTATTCCTCACTTGGCGCAAGTGAGATTTTGCAGTCTTCTAAAGATGGCTTTTGTTTAGTCATGCGTGCAGATATTTAAATGAAAAGGGTCTCGAAATATGCTGGGAGGATAACTCTACCAAGACATATCATAAAACTCATAATTAGACGTTCATATTTCAAACAAGACAACTTTTAAAAGATGGGACATTTTTTCTGACTCACTCTGTATATATAGCAGGCTGGCAATACAGCATGCACGTTATACAAACATTGCATACAAACTAAATGTCATTACACTTAATACATGACCATCACAAAGGTCTCCATCTTAAATCTAGACATGATTTTATTTCATTTTTTAATTATGAAAATATCATAAGAAAGAACACATACGCTTCATTGGCAACGAATAAGGTCTTGGGTTCGATTCCCGGAAAATTTAAAATTTCTTTGCTAAAACAAATTGATACATTTCATATGTTATTTAAACATTTTCTGGTCAGTTGCCTCCGTGTTTGAATTTACTTTAGATAAAAACAAATTAAAAGGTTGCAACACATTGCGTGGTCCCTTGCACTTTTTTTGTATATAGGTTGATTTAATTTCCTTTGGGTTTGTGCTTCAGTTCAGTTCAGTTCAGTTCAATTTTGATTTCCAATACAGATTTCAAATATATAATATTAAAGAAAACAACGAGTTTACTTATGGATAAAATTAAACAAGCTAAGCACAATAACACGATACTCCAACACGATGCCCCGCGATACCCCCACGATGCCCCTCGATACCCCGCGATGCCTCCAACACGATACCCCAAAATAGTACTAGATGGAAGAATAGATGGGGTCAGGCCACGTGGAAGACCTCCCAAAAGATGGACAGACTGTATCAAATCAGACTGCTCAAACCGGAATATAAACTCCTACACAGAGGCTGCACACCTGGCAAGGAATACCGAAAGAAATGGCGAGAAATCGTGATGCGGATGCCACCACTCAACCAGCCGTTGGAGTGAAAGGCATAAGTCAAGTCAAGTAAGTCAAGTACAATAAAGCTAAATTCAAACAGTACTTTTAACTGGGACGAGCATAAAAAGGGTTTCTGAGAAGAGCCGGAGGTCTCGGGTCCGATTCCCCGCGAAGCCCAATTATCTCTGCTCATTTTCTTTTGTTTCATACATTTCTGGTCGGCTTCTCTCTTCATGATTATCAAGACTTATCCATGATTTAAATGTTGACGTCATACACAGTGACAATTGTTAACATGCTCCTACAAATTTAACCCTTGTTTATTGTGTGAAGTCTGATATAACCAGACACTCTCGTTCGCGTATTGTTACGTCACGCGCGCTTCAAACAATGATTTTGCAAGCAAGAAAGGACAATAAAGATCACCCATTGTTACGTCACATAAACTTTTGGCGCGTTCGCGTACAATCTGCTCTGTGATTGGTTCAAAGTGCGAGACGTGAACGATTGTCATGGAAACTAAGTTTTGTGTCAACAGAGAATACTATATATACTGTGATTATTCTGTTATCAGTTAATCATAACCCTTTTTGCTTTTTGATCGAAGCATTATCGAGAGTTTCTCTCCAGCCTCTGAAATTATTTTCAGCGTAGGCCCGATCTATATTCATCGATCGATTTCTGATATTCTGTACAAATTGTTGTCTGTCTGTATACCAGGTGAGTAGATTTTCCATTAATTTTGCTGATTTTTTCTATTAAAAGAACGAACGAAAAGAGATAATAATATGACGAATTTATATAGCGCTTAATGCAAACAAGCCTCTAAGCGCTTAAGAAAAGGAAATTAGAGTATACGAAGTAAAGAAGTAGAGAGATGAATAATCCTTAATCATAAACGATTTACGAACTAAGACAAGACAAAAAGGGGAAATTAGTTATCAGAATAACTTTAAATTATTGCCTTCATGTACAATAACATTGTACATTTCGTTATTTTTAACGTTATCATGTTTAATTTATAGAAATAAATATATGTTCATTATCATGATATCCCTGTTTACTATATACACGGTAATTTATTAATGAAACGGTATTTTTTAAACAGGTTTAAATCGCTTCCTAACGTTGTAATACAACAATCTTATCCAACATAATAATGTCAAAAATATAGGACTGAACATAATAGAATCGTAACAAAATTATCTATAGGCATTTTTCTGTAAAAAAACTAGATCTGTATTATTTTTATTAGAATAGCGTAATGCACAATTTGTATTAGTCGTCCACAACCAACCAGAGTAGATGTTTAAAATGTTTATAATATAATGACAATATTATGATACTTCATGGCAATAATTCTATTTCAAATATATTCAATTTATCTCTCTTTTTCATGAACATACTGTATCTTGGGGGAGAAAAAATACGTTTCCTCTTCGTCATGTTGGTATTGTTATACCAAGTTTGTTCTCTGTCATTCTTGTCGCCGATGCAGACCGTTGCTTCAATGTATCTTTCTATAATATTACGTCAATCCATACTTATCCATCTCTTGTATATCTCTCTCACATTCTATCAAATCAGTCATGACAGTCAACGGTATCGTGAGCACTCCGTATCTTATCGCAGACCATGGCGACTTCGCCGCTCAGCGAGCCAGAAGAACCAGGAGGATTGCACAGAGAAAGCAACGCCTCAGGCGCGGTGACGCCTCAAGGCACACGGCTGAGATTCTTGAGGCCTTGGCGATTCACGATGCCAACCAGTCAACCGTTGCCAGGAAGTCATCATATACCGCAGATGAGGTGGCTGATGGAAGCATGCGTGCTGATGTACCCAAAGATGCTGCTGTTGAAGTTGACCAAAGGCACACCAAGCAGACTACACAGGAAGTCTCCAAGATGGCATCAAGACTAAGGCGTCCCAGGCGTGTTGACGCTGCGAGCCATTCTACAGAGATTCTCCAAGCATTGGCACTACACTCAGCCAGGCAGAATCCCGCTACCACTTCTACATCTACGGTAGACGAGGAGGAGATGTGCGGAGGCTTACCCATCCATGTTCCAGTAGTTGATGCTGCTGCTGCTGCTCCTGGTGCTACATCTACTGCTACTACTGCTGCTGATGCTTCTGCTTCGGCTGTTGATGATGATGATGATGCTACATCTGCTGCTGCTGCTGATTATGATGTTGTTGCTACTGGCGCTGCTGCTGCTGATGATGATCTTTCAGGTGAACGAATGCAGAATGAGCAGATAGTGAACGGCGTTCAAGAGACGCCTACATCTGCTCCTGTTGAGCCAGAGCAAGTCAGCATCGCGACAAACAGCACGAGTCCTCAGTCGTACCGGGTTCGCCGGCAGCGTGGAAGGGCATTGGACCACACGACAGAGATTGCACAGGCTCTCTCATATGTTGCTGCTGCAACCGACCCATATTCACCACCATCACTTGGGTCAACGGAAGCACTTCCGGTCCCGGAGGAACAGGTGCCCGCACCACTCGACCAGATCTCCAGTGGCAGTGGATGTAGCACCGCTGGTGCTGCTGCAACCGACCCATCTTCACTTGGGCCTTTGGAAGAACTTCAGGCTCCTGATCCAGAGACCAGAATGTCCATACAGCTTGACCAGGACCTCAGTGGCCGTGGAAGTATCGGATTTGAAAATGAAGGAGTGCTATTTGAGCGGGGTGATTATGTTCAGGTGAATGTTTTATTTATTATGCATTTATAATATACTTTCATGTCTATCAAAACCAGTATCACATCGTTAAGGTGCTTGACAAACAAAGTTTTCTATACATGTCTAAACATGGAACTAAGGGTCATGATTATCAGGAAGTACCCCTACCGAGCTACTTTATTTACCAGGTTGAAATAAACTATTCGTTTCTTGTAAAAGTGAGAAAAGGATTCAAAACCACATGATACAAATAAAAAACATATACGAATACTACTTTGGAAATCATACAATTTGGATTATTATTTTATCATGCCTGCTGTATCAAAATGTTTATTCAGTTTTTAACGTCATTATTTGATAGAGATATGTTTTTAATTATAGGACTTAAACAGAATTATCAGTTTGAAGGCAAACAAAAGCATTCATAGTGTAAAGATTCTGCCTATTTAATTTCATCTCATACTTGTATAATATTTCAAAACACAGGCGGTGCTCTCTTCCGAACCATCCGGTTTATCTCCCCCACAAACTGGTGAGACGGTACTGAAGAGAATTGATGAGGCCGTCGTCGATCTTTTGGCGCCAAAGGTCACGTGTCCATCTCTAAGCCTCAAACACCTGAAGACATTTGACATGGGCTGGCCAATTCAGGTATGGTTTATCGGTTCAGCATTTCATTCCTTTACTTTGATTGATTCCAAGATTATTTGTGTTATATTCACTGTCAAAAATACATATTCCACGGGTATTCATTTCCGATGGGAACAAAAATATGGTCTTCTTTCAAAACTGCGCCCAAATATTTAAATAAATGCAGTGTTCTTCTGCTATTTTTCCATTATGATTAAATTCATTACACTCTTATAATAGATTTTCCAACTTACGTATTCGTTTACATATTAATATGTGTCATTAATTATGTTTTACATGTTTTCATATAAAGTTGTATTGCCATCGTTCTTTTTCTTTTCACACTTTCAGGGTCTGAGCGGTCTTGTTGAAATCGGCAGCGGGAGTTACGGGAGAGTTCTGATAGCTCGCCACACCCAGACAAACACCGCACTGGCCATCAAGCAACCGTTTAGATTGGACAACCACGCCTCGCCGGGAGAGATGGTCGACGAGCTCAACAATACCAGAGCTCGTTCAACCAAGGAGGCCTTCATCCACGAGTTGGTTTCCGGACTTCCCTTCTTTCCGACATTCTGGGGCACACTCGACACGGGCCGTGACATCTGTCTGGCTGTGGAGTTCGTCGGAGATGAGCATACCGCCAATAGTCTTTCCCTACTCAACCCACCGGTCCTGTCTGCAAGGAAGGCACTTGGAATTGCAGAGGACATCGTTCGCGGGCTGTCGGTGCTCCACGACCACGGCATTCTCCACAACGATCTCAAGTCTGACAACATCCTCCTGAAGCGCCAAGGCGAACGTCGTCGATACCAGGCTGTCATCATCGATTTCGGGCTAGCTAGCACTATCGAGACGCCGATGAGGTTGCCTAGGCTTCCAGAGGACATCCGGGTTGCCTATCTATTGGGACACCAGGCGGACTATCTGGCCCCAGAGGTTATCCTGGATGGCAAACCGACATCGACTGCCTCGGATGTCTTCTCTCTTGGCAGTATATTCCTGGACATAGAACAGCGTGTTGAAGGTAACTTCTCGGTTTTAGTACTCGTATCTTGTTATTCAGCGTAGCTGCTCTGAAAATCACATAATATTATTCTTATCATGAACATTTCACGTGACTGAATACATTATGTTAGTTTGGTATCAACGTTGACAAGTTGATACCAAACTACCATTATGTATTCAGTCACTTGTAGGATGAAAACATCAGTTATATCATAATGATCAAATAAAATCATATGCAATTGATTGAATAAATAATGTTCAAACGAATTAAAGGCTTTTCATTCACTTTCCATTTCATTTCTTTCTCCATCGCTGCCCTTTATTTTGTTTCTAATTTGCTCCCATCCATACTTCTTTATATAACGCTGTCATTTCTGTCGTTTTTAATCGCATCTCTTTCTTTTGTTTCGCTCTTGTTTATTTTCATTACAGATCCAACCGCCTCTGCCATCTCAAAGCTGGGTGACCTTGGAGAACAGTGCATGGTCAAAGAAGCCAATGAAAGACCGGAACTCAACACAGTCTTAAAGAATATCATCAAAATCCGGAGAGCCCAGAAACCATTTTGGCGGAGAATGCTGGCCAAATTCATCTGAAAAACAATGATAACTGATTGATAATTGATTGATGTAAATAAATGTAAATACAATTGTAAATAGTACAACTTTGGTTGTCATATTTTGCTTTCTTGTATTGTACTCCAACTAGTATGAGCACGATTGTGTGGTCTATGGATGAGTGTTGGCATGCAATATAAATTCATCACTGAGTCGAGGGGCAAACTAAAGATCAATTACTGAATTATTTATATCGTTTAAATCTCCCTTCTCCATTCTATAAATGCCGAACGTCTGGCTAGAAGGAAGGAGGTAAAGGGTTCGAACCCGGGACCTCCCTTTCATGAGGCGGACACTCGAACCACACCAAGCTCGACTGAGTTACCAGAGGATAGCCCTGTTGAACCCTCAAATGTGGAAATATCCAAATGTAGAAACGATCACAAATGTAGAAGAACATCAACAACAAATGTAGAAGAACATTGATCAACCACAAAATGAGAAAATAAACCAATAATGTAGAAATTGAACAGTGACCACAAATGTAGTCAGCGTTATAATAGTGAAGTATGAAAATTCAACGAAAGGGTGACGGGGCGGGGCGTGATAGATCGGGGATGGGGGTAGGGGGTATGGGATGGCAAGAGTATAAGTATGTGTCATGATAGAGGTGATACATTTCAGTCCTTTAATTTGATTGATTCCAAGATTATTTGTGTTATATTCACTGTCAAAAGTACATATACCACGGGCATTAATTTCCAATGGGAAAACAAAGTATAGTCTTCTTTCAAAACTAAGCCCAAAATATAAATAATTGCATTGTTCGGCTGCTATTTTTACATTATGATTAAATTCATTATACTCATAATCATAATAATAGATTTACCAACTTATTCATTTACATATTAGTTTGTGTCATCAATTCTGTTTTACATTTAAAAAATAAAGTTGTATTGCCATCGTTCTTTTTCTTTTCACACTTTCAGGGTCTGAGCGGTCTGGTTGAAATCGGCAGCGGGAGTTACGGGAGAGTTCTGATAGCTCGCCACACCCAGACAAACACCGCACTCGCCATCAAGCAACCATTTAGATTGGACAACCACGCCTCGCCTGGAGAGATGGTCGACGAGCTCAACAATACCACTAATGTAGAAAAACCACTAATGTAGAAATTGAACAGCGACCACAAATGTAGTCAGCGTTAATAGTGAAGTATGAAAATGCAACGAAAGGGTGACGGGGCGGGGCGTGATAGATCGGGGATGGGGGTAGGGGGTATGGGATGGCAAGAGTATTAAGTATGTGTCATGATAGAGGTGATACAATTTGAATAACACACCGTTTTAAAAAGCTTGTTTCTAATCAAGTTTTTAGCCACAAAATTGAGTTGGAAATTTTTTTGGAAAAAGTTTCTTCGTCTAAATACGAATTTAGTAACTCTCTTGACATGGAAAAGTGACGAAGGATTGATAACATGTTTATCATTTATTCCAAACGGATATATTCGTGGATATTTCAGCTATTCCGGAAACGATTTTAATCACACAAATTTGATACTGTCTTTAAAATTGTCTGCTTTATCCAAGTTTACACTGTCTTGGTTTTGCAATTATATACCCCACGACAAATTATTTTTTGAAGCGCCCTCTAAACCAAAACTGTACCATCCCTTTAAGTTGGTCACAAAGTTTAGTTTAGTTTTTGCCATGTCAAATTTTATTAGTGACTTGCTGGATAGCAAATTTTCATATATCATTATTGATCCCACTACGCAGCCTACATACAAAATAAGTCAACCATGCACGTGTGAAAATTTGTAAGACGCCCTCTCGAGGTTAAAACATTATAATCCACCGCACTCGGTACAACTTGAAAGGATCTACTTACTTTGTTGATGTGCAAAAAGTGATGGATGGTTGATACCATGTATTACTGTTGCTGATATTTGATATGTCCACTGGGTATTGTGTGAAAATTTCAAGTTAAATGTAGATGTAGATGTACATGTATATGTATGAAATGAATGAAATGAAATGATTGAGCCACGTGTAATGATTTTCCCAGGTCCTTTATCTATGAGTTAGAATAGAGATAAACATGGAGTGGGTTAAGCGAACCACTCAGTTGTATAGCACGTTGGTATGCGCATTACGTGCATGGAATGTGCATTGGCATAGCAGATTGTGTGTGTGCTAATATATGTGTATACTGCTAAGCCATGGCAGGCAAGCCATGCATGGTGAACAGGTACAATACTGTAAAACTCCGTGTATAAGACGCACTCGTGTATAAAACGCACCCCCAACTTTCTATTTTTAAAAAAAAATTCAAAAAAAAAAAAAAAACTTTTTTTTTTTTTTTTTTTTAGAATTTTTTTTCATGAATATTCATATATTCATATATTCATGAGGTAGCAATGCTCATTAAATATGCAAAATACTAAATTCATTAATAATTTTTTTGTTGAGAAAAATGTATAACCACTGTTTAGAAAATTGAATATTAAATGAGTGCTGCTACTCATGAATATCTGAATATTCAATTAGTAGCAGTGTTACTGCTTAAAAACTTGCATTTTGTTTTGCTAACCACTATATTTATGTAGGAAAAAGGTATATTTTGATAAATGTTCCCCCTTATATCAAGCTCTTGTCATGCCCTAGACCAGTTTAATATGCATTTAAACATGACTACTGGGTGTCCCAAAAAAAAATTTCTAAAAAAAAAAAAAATAAAAATAATTTTTTTTTTTTTTTTTTTTTTTTTTTGGCTGTACCTGTGTATAAGACGCACCCCCCACTTTGAAAATTTTCCGACAGAAAAAAAGTGCGTCTTATACACAGAGTTTTACGGTAGTTGTTGTTGTAGCGTAGCAACCCTAGTTGCCTAGAGCCTTTGTTCTGTGGATACTTGGACTGGGTGTGTTAGCAAGGCAATGAAATTGCAGGGCAGTCTTAATTTTGTCGCCGTTCGTGAAAGTACTGCGAAGCAGAGTTAGTAGCTCGCGCTCTCTGCCAAATTTGTAGGGAGTGGCACCGGCTAAGCCAGCCAGAGATGCCCTCCAGAATACCAGCCTGTCACTGTATTTAGTTATTGCAGCATGCAGCAGCTTGTGTGTGTATTATACGGCCCATTGAAGTCGTTGGGCGTGACAACAGCAGTGACAGTGCCAAGCTGATATTCCCTTCCCCTCGAGGCCAAATTGTAAGTACTACTTGGTTTATATATTATTGTTTTATAAGCATTTCAATGTTTAATACCTTGATATATATAGGTGCTGCATCTGTTAATTTAATTCGACTGCATTAAGCACTGCAGCGTTAGTAGAAATCTGAGTGAAAGTGTGGTGGTAATTTCTCTTTTGGAAATGATAAATAACAATATTGGACAGAAGTGAGTTCATTATAAAATGTTGCTCTAACTTTTGTAGCTTGTTAATATATATTAATTGGAGAAATGCCTCATGTTATTTGATAATCTTGTGGGAATAATAGGACTTTGTAAAGCCCTAATTTGATGTTTACACTTGAGAAAGGGCTTGAATGAAGCTTTGATTATCTATGATTATTTTAGGGTTAATGAATTGCATGTGAATTCAAGCCAGATGTTGTCAAGTGAATTAGAAGTGAGTGTCTTAAAGGAAATATTTCATGTAGGTATGTGGATATGGTTTAGACATAGGTAGGCCATCCATTCTTTGGCTGTTTGTTCTTTATAAACCCCTCAAAAAAAGTTCGGAAACTCAAGTTTGATCGATCATATCTCTCGTATTTTTTAATAAGAATACTCGAAATTGGTGTCACAATAAAGCCTCATTATATACCTTTCAAACGGTGCATTATGTGTAGTGATTATGCAATTGGGGCGATTGCAGTAGCCCAGAGAATAGGGGGAGGCAGGAAGTGAAATCTCGCAAAATGGCCCCAATGCATTCAATTTACGAGTGCATGACTGTGTTGATCAGTTTTCTAAAGGTTAACATTCTATTGAATACTGCCACCCTTTCCATTCATCAAAATTGTTGAATTGGATATCATTTTAATGGAAATTATCTCTTCATTACGATGGCATATTAATCGTAAGGATTATGCATATGGAGTGTGTGCAGCGAACCGGAATATGGAGATGGGTCGAGTGTGAAATCAGACAAAAAGATATGGAGTTGACAAAAAATCAGAGCGTTGCATTTTTTTCGAGCTTTTGGGAGGATTGTTTAGAATTTCAAATAAAATATTAATGATCAAATATGATATCAACGGAAAGCCCAACAACTCTTCTGTGTGAAAATGTGAAATTTATAATGATTTTTGTAAAGGGCGGCTGCAGGGAGATGAATGGGAGGGAGCCTCAAAAGTGACCCATTTTGAAACGCTCTGATTTCAAGGCACTATTCATGCGTTTTCAATTGAATTCCTCTCATTCATGGCCAACTCATTCAAGTCGCATTACATCCTCTACACAATGGTATACAGATACCGACACCAAATCGGAGCGTTTTGAAATGGGTCACTTTTGAGGCTCCCCCACATTCATCTCCCTGCAGCCGCCCTTTACAAAAATCATTATAAATGTCACATTTTCATACAGAAGAGTTGTTGGGCTTTCCGTTGATATCAATTTAAATCATGAATATTTTATTTGAAATGCTAAAAAATCCTCCCAAAAGCTCGAAAAAAATGCAACGCTCTGATTTTTTGTCAACTCCATATCTTTTTGTCTGATTTCACACTCGACCCATCTCCATATTCCGGTTCGCTGCACACACCCCGTTCGCAAAATCCTTACGATTAATATGCCATCGTAAAGAAGAGATAATTTCCATTAAAATGGTATCAAATTCAAAAATTGTGATGAATGGAAAGGGTGGAAGCATTCAATAGAATGTTAACCTTTAGAAAACTGGTCAACACAGTGTTGCACTCGTAAATTGAATGCATTGGGGCCATTTTGCGAGATTTCACTTCCTGCCTCCCCCTATTCTCTGGGCTACTGCAATCGCCCCAATTGCATAATCACTACACATAATGCATCGTGTGAAAGGTATATAATGAGGCTTTATTGTGACACCGATTTCGAGTATTCTTATTAAAAAATACGAGAGATATGATCGATGAAACTTGAGTTTCCGAACTTTTTTTGAGGGGTTTATATAAGTGACAATTTCGTAAACGAAGCATAATGATAATTATACATTATAACATACAACAAATTTTGCAGGGGGTGCTGCGCACCCCCTGAAAAATTTCCTGGGTGCTGCAGCACCCCCAGCACCCCCGCTTCCCAGGGCCATGATACTATTAAGGATGGTGATGATGAGGAAGAGGAGGAGGAACAGAAAATGTATAAAAATGTCAAAATCACATATCAAATGACTTACAGATTTGACACTTTTGTTTGTTGCGCCGCGATAGTCTCAGGCCGTAGCCCCGTCATTAGCGCCAGCTCCAAAGAGGCGTTGATGTTTTTCACGGCTTCCAGCACGGCCGGACTTGTGTCGTTCATGCCGTATTCCCGTCCAATCATTTCAATATACTCTGCAAGTTGTCTCACCGCGTACACATGATCGTAATTAGGCGCCCCAGTTTCATTCGCCCCTCTGTTCATGCAAGATTATTTCAATATTTTAATCGGAATTGACTTTATCAAATTAATTTCATTGTATTATATAGAGATTTTAAAAAATATTTAAACAAGATTATTACAAAGAACATAATAACTATGTTTTCGTCGCACTATCAAACGAAAGTACCCCGTTCTCAGTTTCCCCGCTGTCCTTACAATAATACATGTGTTAAAATATTACCTACATTGACAAAACAGAAAAAAAAACATGGATGCGTGAATACGTCACTCATATCCCTTGTTATAAATAGGTGCTATCGTCTGGTGATCAGAGTTATACCCTCCTCGCATGAATCGGCCCGGGTTTGAATCTAGGCCGCGCCCAAAGGTAAATAATCGTAATTGATTGGACGCACCATTCTGTTTAAACCAATTAACCAACCAACTTCTCTGTATGCTCAAAAGTGATCCCTCTTTCCCAACATTTTCTTATAAATTTACCATTTACTTAATTTTGTGTTAATGAATCAAGATAATACAAGGTAAACCATAATGAAGTGTGATACTGTGAAATGAACTTACACACATCTGATACTCGAAGCAGCAAGTTGTATCGGGATTGGAGTGCAAGTCACGTGATCTACATTAAAGTACACACAAACACTATCATACAAAAGCACAACAAGATAAGCATTCAAGTCCAAGTTATAGACACTATATATTCGAGGGTCTATTTACCATGTTTACACTTAATCACGAATAAGATTGATAGCGCAATTAGTAGTTCAGTGTGTTTGCCAGTGGAAACAAAACAACTATTTCTCAGTGAGTTAACGCCGATGCATTGAGCGTATGGATTTGTGCCATCTCGTTGTACGTTAAACGTTTACACACATAGGCGTTCCCAGGGGAGCTGTTTTTTTAGGAGGGGGGGGGGGGGGGGGTTCCAAAACACACCTTTGACGAAAAAATACTGTTCAAACACGCCCCTTTACCATTTTAAACGGGTCTCGAGCCCACTTTGTATCGGTCTCAACCATCATTGCCAATGAGCTCGCTCTGGACCTTGACCTCTCAACCAGTGAACTCGGCCTTTGCCTCGGAAATTTGTGCCGACGTAATAACATTCCACTTGACAAAATCCTGGCTACGCTTATGTTTAAGGTATAGTTGAGTTTTGGTATAGAGGGTGCTACACAAAATCTTTTTTTTTGTGAGATAATAAAAACTGAGTGACAAATTTTAAAGAGCATACAATCGTAATGACAAAATAAACTTTATTTTATCAAAATCGTCTCAGAAAAGGCAAAACATATCCATAATCATTTCCATTTGTAATAATTGTGGGCCACACAATTAATTGATAATTTTGAATTTCTGAAATTCGTATTGTTTACACGGAGGTTGTATATATCCTTTGAACCGATATTATACCACTGCCCCCAAATGTGTTTGAAGTTATAACCCAGCTCTCGACCTCCGCAATGCACAAGCGAGCACGTCGCTGACATACAATTGCATTATAATAATTGAATTATTTGCATTATTATGATCGCAGATATAGTACGTATAATGTGTACATAACCGTTATACTGTTAAACCAGACCCGTAGCGAGGAGAGGGGGTGGGGGAGGTACAGAAAGGTCCATTATTCTATAGGTCTCGGCCATCTAAACCAGTGGTCTGGGACAATGATTGGTCTTGATGACGCTCAACCCCCCCCCCCCCCCCCCCCCCCCCCCCCCCCCGCTGGCACAACTAAACCAATGAGCTCGGTCTCGGCTCGACAATGTTGGGCGTATCACGCTTACATTTATAATAATTCACAATCAAGAATTTTAATTTACATGCACCAAGTATTATACTTCTATTACCACCTCTATTATTGTTACTTACAATAATAGTGGTGGTAGTAGTAGAACACTTGGTGTAAAATAAAGCTCTTAAAAGTTTGGATTGTGAATAATTATGAAATTAAAATATTATCAAATAAATTGCATCCATATTGAAGCAGAATATAGCCGAAAAGTGGAATTTTTTTTTAGTGTAGGCTTGTTTTATGTACTTGTGTGTAATGTTGATCAGGAGACTAGGAGAGAAATTATAACACGACGGCTTGGTACGAACAGTCACGTTCACGTCACGTTCACGTCACGTTCAGGTTCTGTACCTTTTGTGAAACAGGTCACCCAAATCTACGAAGTGTAGGGTAACGTAACCCAACAATTTGTTGACCTGCTATATGCAATCTACGAAAGCTCACGTAAATTGCCGCTGGCGTTTTAAAAAATAACGTAAATTGTCATTGAGAAGAGACTAATGGCAAAATAGCTGGTTCAGGCCGAAGATGAATGAAACAAAATGTACCATTCATAGGCGTACCCACGGGGGCGGGTAGGGGGGGGGGGGGGTGGGGTCACCCTCCCCTGTACCCCAAAAATACTGTTTTGGCTGTTTTTAATTGACTCCAAATATCTACAGCTAACCCCGCCCCCCCCCCCCGGCTGACGAAATAACCCCCTCTCCTTCCCCTTTGAAAAATAAAACATGTGTGCGGCCACTGCTACCATTACTCAGTGTACTAATGATGCAGCTAATGCTAGTGAAACTAATACAATGAAATGTACAAATATATAATGTACAATAAAATATAAAATTATATAATAAAGTATCGTGTATGGTGTTAGGAAAAGCGCATACACTTATCAAAGGATGATAATGACTCAGCTAGACAAATGCATGCACACCCAGACACAATGGTATAGGTTATACCCTCCCATACACGCAAATTATACGTACACAAAAAACAAACATGTAATAAAAACAACAACAAATGAAAGTCCCCCTTTATAAAAAAAAAGCGAAATAATGTTAACGAATTGGTTTTGAGCAAAATAACTTGTTTCAACACGTATTGATTACTTGTGTGTGATAATAAAATTCAGTGGTGTAGCGTGGTCGGACTGATTGGGGGCAACAAAATCACTAGCGAACCCACGATTTTGTAAAGGTTTTTTTTTTAAACCTAGACCAGGACCAAGTAGTTGAAAAAATCATGTCAGCGGCGAGGGGGAGGGGGGGGGGGGGGGGGGTAGGCTTAGTCGTAATATTTTTTTCGAAGCCTAGACCAGGACCGATTCCAACAGGACCAGGACCTAGCGGTTCATAACATCCTGTCAGCGGGGGAGGGGGGGGGGGTAGTCGGAAATTTTTTTGTCAGTACCTTTTTTTAGGCCTAGACCAGGACCAGTCCCAATTTTTGTAGCCAGGACCAGGACCGTGGAAGATATCTAGTCCAGGACCAAGCAAAAAGTCTAGACCAGGTCCAGTCGCCCAAAATTATTGGGAGGCACACCTAAATGTGCCATTATGTTTTCTATTGTTTTTTTCAGAATATATGCCCCCCCCCGTAGCTACGCCACTGATAAAATTGATTTGTCAAGTCATGCATGAGAGTGAAAAGGCAAAGTTGTCACTTTTCACAACTCACAAGAGTCAAAATGTGGCAATTTAAGTTCACATATTGTTGGAAATGAAAAACATATAATTGTTACAAGGATTGTGGTTAGTTTCTGAGTTTTGTCTCGTTGTATGTTGTTTTGATCCGGCGACTAGCCTGCAATTTACTCGATCGCCGCGTCGTCAAACTGTGCCTCGGCCCCGCCTCGGCCTCGCTCTTGTCGATATCGTCGCGAAGCATCAGGGTCTGTATTCCATAAACACATATAAGCAAGAAATCTTAGAATTTTTGCTTATTATAAGCAAAAATGCTTAGATCTAAGCATTTTTGCTTAAATTCCCTCGTAAGCAAATTTGCTTACATTTTAGACGCACTTTCGGTAAGCAAAGTTTTTTTGCTTATTATAAGCAAATTTGCTTAAACAAATGGTATTGGTATTCCATAAACATTTCAGCGTAAGATTTTTGTCTTAAATTTAAGACACCTCATAGGTGGCTTAAATATAAGAAAAAAATCGTATAGTCTGTAATCTTGAAGTTTGGGCATGTATTGTAGTGTAAGCTCGAGGATTGGCTGTGTTGCATGTACATAAAGATATTCTGATAACGCAGTAATAATTAAATAATTTGCACACCGTCTGATTTGAAGATGAGCCTAATTAATAATTGTTGAAGTATGCATACACAGGGCCAAAGGGACGCTCAAAACAAATTGGTAACTTGTCACCCTTGAAGTAATTGTGTTGTTAACTAAACCCGGTAATAACAGCTGGCCACCTCACCGTGTACTGCTAGGCAAGCACCACGGGCCGCGGCCGGAGCCCCTGGCGCCTGGCGGTCGGGGTGGCTAGCTAGGCCTAAGTGGACACAGTCCGTAGTTGGCTGTAGCGAGTAACCAGTTTCCGATCCCCGTTTGGACCACGAATGTTTAGACAAACATAATATAAGCACAGTTTCTAATTTGATTATCCATTTCTATTTAACGTTATCTGTTAGAAAGATTTATTTTCTCCCTCTAACAACTGTCTGATACTTTGTCCGCGGTCCCCATTCACTTACATACAATTTTTTGTGCGCTGCGACAAATCCTTAAACATGCAATCTCCATAGGAATTCCATCGCACAAAAAGGAAAAGTTGTGTCGTCGAGAATATTCTGGATGACGTCATGACTAGTCTTAGTAACAAGCGCTTTCACTTTTACAAATAATGATTAAACACTCACGTCACGTTTTGGTAGACGTGACGATTCGAGTTTTACCGGCATGGAAAACGACAAATTGTTGGGTCACTTTACCCTACACTTCGTAGATTTGGGTGACCTGTTTCAGGTACAGAACCGTTCATGTGACGTGAACGTGACGTGAACGTGACTGTTCGTACCAAGCCTAACACGACTACTTCATTCGGAGTATAACTTGCAACTGTGCTTTATTGAATACAAACATACATGCTGCCACATGGCGGATAAACATAACTAATTCCTGGTAACCGCGCGAATGCGCGGTATGCGGTCAACTTAAATAGGTCGTGGGAATCGAACCTGATAAATATACTTTATACTTACTTTACAAACACAATATCCCTCCCCTTCATATTGAAAAGTTTCCGTCCAAAACGCGCATAAAGTTAACACAAGCAGACGACGCAATTCATAGCTATGATATATACATTACATTACAACTTGTAAACAAACGGCTTTTAATTCACGTTGGAGATTTACTATGTACCTGGACAATGGCAGTGCGCTACACACACTGCGCGTTAACGTATCTCATTCGCGCATGCACGGTTCTACGTGTTATGATGCATACGAGCTCACGCAAAGTATCAAACATTGGTAAAAGTGGATAATTAAGTTGTCAAAAAAGGCCTTATTTTCCCCTCAAATAATAAAAATGTTACTTACATTAAGAGAAAGATAATTTTATCCTCTTTATTTTGGAATGCGAGACGGTATAAAAACGTAACGGGGTAAAATTATAGGATCGGCTGAAGGAGCGAGAGTTGGTACAATTTCGTCAAAATCCTGTATTTGCCATAGAGAAGTGGTCGCTGTGACAAGTTTTACCGAAAATTAAACAACAAAAGGCCATATTTTCCCAGTAACAAAACAAGACATAATTGGTACCATTAAAAAGGAAATTTATCACTGATTAATATTCCACCCGAGACGGTATAAATTGTTTAAACGATCTTTAAGCTATGGGAGTTTTATTTCACACAGCGCACGAAAATGAGGCTAAATTATGCTCGTTCCCCGTGTTAAAGCGCGCCGTGCGGTTTGTGCTGACTAAATGCACAGAACTTTTCCATATGCTTGATAAAAGAAAATAGTGATAGCTGGAGGGGAGAGAGAGGGAGAGCATGGAGAATCGGGAGAGCAAAACTAAACAATCATAATATAAAACAATGGTAACATTTATACAGTCGATATTGCACGTTGAAATAACAACAAATTTTTAAATTGGAATTCAGTTTAAAGAGAAAATTATAACCAAAATACAGAGAGAGATAGAGAGAGAGTAAGAGAAAGAGATCTGAAAAATGCGATTCGTAGACATTCAAGAGGTAACAAACTGGAAGATAAAGAGAGGGTGAAATATATAAATCTAAGACATGGGCATTGGGCAATAATAAATCTTCGAACAAACTTTGTTGCGAATTACATTGATAAATGAAACACATCACACATTTGTAATACAAAATATCAGGACAAAACGAAATACTGAATGAAATTGACTTTGCATGAGTTCACCAAAATAACAGTTCACCAAAATAACAGTTCAGCAATATGCAGTAATTCATACTGTAATGTACCGGTATATCTAAACAAAATCGAGCATAATAGAAAGCCTAAATAATATGATATAGCGAGATGATCTAGTGAGTGAAACATTACTGAAAATATATCGAAAACTCTGTTTAAACAAACACTGGAAAATGCATGTAAAACACATTATGAGACGAGTCGTGTAGGTGAGAATATACAGAACAAAACATGTAAACAACATTTCAATAACTGAGCATGAATAACTGAGAATTAAATTAAAACAACTATGTTCCGAGTCCAACGTACATGCTATCCAGTTCACTAATGAATCTCGAGTAAATTCATTTTAACTACTAATGTCTATCTTTGACAAGTTCTCTTTTTAACTACTAATGTCTATCTTTGACAAGTCTATTTTCTTTGCTTCCTCTCCTTTTCTTTCTTTTTAAGAGTTCGGATGTTCATTGTTCACTAATTTGTTTGTCCTGCTCGGTTATCGTCGTCGAATAATCAAAATCAACCCCCGGGGTCGTGGAGTTGCGGCGGCGGCGGCGATTGTCGGAGCGGATGGTTCGCGGTCAGCTCTACTGGAAGAGCTGCAGACAGTCTTCCGAAGTCGATGTCTTCGATGCCGCGGTCGGGGTCTGGTACGCGCTTTCTCCGTTGGTCCTCGCTGGCGTCGGTATCGCAGTGAAGGGGTTTGTCTGTAATCGTTTGTGATCGTTTATGATCGTCTAGAATATGACTTGTGATCGTATCGGGAGGATCGGGACTTGGAGATTCTGCGCTAATGAAGTCATGCGTTGGCTCACCCTGTGGGTGAGATTAAATGTCTGTTTGAGACAAACTCATGGAAATCTGTTGTCATATAGTCATTATTCCTGTTATAGAATCCATTCCCTTTCAGCGCTCGTCATCGTGTGGGTGTGAGCTGTAGTCGTAGTCATACACGCGGAACGCGTTCATCGTTGCTGACGTCGGTTTCTCGTCGCGTTCGAAGCTGGGTTCTTGGTGGCGCCGTTCGTCCTCGCGACCGGTGCTGTCTTCGTCATGGCGCTTGTCCTCGTGTGACTGTGGGTCATAATCGTAAGCCCGCTTGTCTCGGTTGAAGCTGGGTTCGTGGTCGTTCCTTCGGTCTTCGCGAATGCGGAAGTCGTCAACGTGAGGTCGTGTGTTGTCATCATAGCGCTTGTCATTTGTGCTGTGTGGCTCACATGGCGGTGAAGACTTCTGCGTCATGGCAGATCGAGGAGCGTTTGCCACCGACGTCGCTGATGTCGTCAGTTTCTTAGGCTCTTGTTTCGGTGCAGTGCTGGCGTCGCTCGTTGTCGTCGCATTATCGTGGTGGATAGCCAGCGCGTTGTCGCTCGTTTCATGGTCAGCTGCGTTAAAGTTGCAGTGGAGCTCGTGGGCGATGTCATCGTCGAGATCGGCGTGATCTCGGCTCTCTGACTCGTGGTCTTGCTGGTTCTCAGCGATTTGGCCGTTGGCTGGGCCGTAGTCAGGATCTGGAACTGAATCCCCTGAATCGTGTTTGTCATCAACGTCTGACGTCGTGGACATGCGTGTCGCTTTGTCGCGGGTAAGCGGCAGTAGTGCGCCGTGATCAGGCGGCTTGTTTAGGAGCTTAGGCTCGCTGTCTAGAGCGTCTTCGGGGTCTACTGGGGCGTCTGCTTTCTCTGATCGATCGTGTTCAGTGTCGTGATCGCTCTCTGTTTTCGTCGTGAATGTGTTCGGTGTAGTGATCGTTGGCCGCTTCTTGCTCGTGATCTGTATCGTGATCGTCGAGGCTTTCTGTGTATGTGCCTGCATTGTCAGCTGCAGCCGTGCTCTCCATCATCTCCTCTTCGTTGTTGTCGACAGCTCGTGTCGATGTTGGGATCGTCCTCCAAGTGTACCACTCTGGCAAATAGTGCACCTCATATTCAAAATCTCGGGCATCTCGTGCCTTGCTGAAATGTTCTGTGAGGGCGATGAGCGTGCGGCGATATAGAGTCTGATTACTGAGTGGTTCAGGTATGACTAGCGTGTTGAAAATCTCCTGAACGTCAGGTCCAGCAACATATAACAAAATTGCTTCTTTCTGGACTTGGTCGACCACGGGCACCTCGGCTGCGGCGATAAACTCCTCGAGATCCTCCACCCATCTTCCCCAGGTTTGTGGAGCACTTGTGTCGAAGTGGGGTGGACACGCCTTGTACCTTATCTTCGTCGCCATTTTTATGTACTTGTGTGCACTGGCGTAAATCTGTTCGGAAAGCACAATGCATTGGGGGGTCGAGCAATTGTTCACAAACCGTTTGTGAACAATTGCTCGACCCCCCAATGCATTGTGTTTTCTGGACAGATTTACGCCAGTGCTTGTGTGTAATGTTGATCAGGAGACTAGGGGAGAAATTATAACACGACTATTTCATTCGGAGTATAACTTGCAACTGTGCTTTATTGAATACAAACATACATAGTGCCACATGGCGGATAAACATAACTAATTCCTGGTAACCGCGCGAATGCGCGGTATGCGGTCAACTTAAATAGGTCGTGGGAATCGAACCTGATAACATATACTTTATACTTACTTTACAAACACAATAGCTTGTTGCATAAATCCATTTCAATTTCACACAATCATTATTTTCAAAAGTAGATTTTAAAATTAGGTAGAAGAAACCCTTTTGTAAAAATTGGGAAAATGTGTGAATCACTGAGTGTGTATGTGATTGCCAATTGCTCTTGTTTACGTGAATGACTGCATTTCAATAGATCAAGTGCAGCCAGATGGTCGGGTGGACAAAATAACTGTGTCGGAGTCTGTCAAATACGGTCAAGTCTCGGCATTCTCCAAACTGAGAAAAATGCTGCAAAAAAGACAAATTTTGACCCAGAGATGAAATCGACATTTTTTTGTCTGAACGAAAAGCTCAAAATTTTCTGAGGATTATGGTGAAAAAGGTAAATAAATTGAAGGACTAAGTTGGGGAATTTTAATGATACAAATTTCATTTCTGTCCCGAAAAATGCTAAAAAAAATGTGGATCTGCGTAACATTTCTCTCTTACTTTCATCGGCTATTTGGCTATAATCAGTGGCGTAGCGAGGGTCAAGTGATTGGGGGTGCACAGCTGCGAGGGAGCGTAGCGCCCGAGGGGGGGGGGGGGGGGAGGGTGTGGGAGGGGGGTGTCCCCCCTCCCACTGTAGGGAGCTTTTGCAAATGTGTACTTGAAATAATGCAATTTGGTGCATACCTTGGAAGGAAATTTGATAATACTGAATTAAAGAAATCATTTCCCTCATGATAAAGTATACACACACAATCAAACATACGTGTACACACACACCAGACTTAAATACTCTCACGCCGTATGCTTGTCTACATTTATTTGGGGGAGGGTGTGGGAGGGGGTTCACCCCCTCCCAATTTTTTTGAAATTTTTGAAATTGGTGTTTAAAATATCACTGTAGAAGTATGGTCATTATTGTCTTTATCATTGTCTTAATCATGGGTGTTAAAATGGTATATAATAGTGAATCTACTCGTTACGTGTTTTAAAACGGTAATAGCGAGGAAAGATTAAGCCCATGAGATGGATCCACGTGATCCTGTATACTATAGAGCCACCGATATAGTCTAGGGCATTGAGCTCCAATGGAACTAAGCAAAAGTGGAGGGGAGACATTGCGAGGAAGCGAAGCGACCGATTGGGGGAGGGTGTGGGAGGGGGTGTCCCCCTCCCACAGTAGGGAGCTTTCGTATTTTGGGCCTGAAATTGTGCGATTTGGTGCACACCTAAGACAGAAATTTCACGTAATATAAAGTATATAAGTATGGAACCAAACATACTTAATGACAAAGGAGGGGGACAATCTCCTCCCCTTTCTAATGTGGGGGACATAATATTCCAATTTTATTTCCATTCAGCGCATATGGACCGAATTTACTAAAAGATATATTATTTCAAATTATTTTATTTTCCGATGATAGTGTGCTATAGACATGATAGATGACTCAGAGGGTCTAATAAATTTCGTATATATCAGTATTTCAGAATATGCGCGCGAAGCGCGTGGCAAAAATTTATATTTACAGTCCTTTTCAAACTAAAAAAAAAAACAGCTATGCTAGGGTCCCTTGAAAAAGTTTCAGTAGGCCTATGCTCAACTGGTGCAGATATCGACTCTGGAGAAGATGACTGGTGCTCCTTCAATCATGATCATCAACAATATGCCTAGATTATGCATCATAAATTAATGGAACGGGTGCATTTGGAGTGAAGAAATTAGTAAAAGAAGTTTGTCTTTACCTAGACATTTAGGACTACGTAGTGCAGCTATGCGCCTTTATAGCCTGCATGAAGGCGTCAACATTATCTATAAAAGCGGGAGGCAGATTCAAGATCCTAAAAGGGCCCTTGGTATGATAAACGATTTACCATGCTAGGAAGTTTGTTAGGCTTATACGCGCTCTATGTCTTCTGAAATGCGGTGAGCGTCGATCCTCGCGCACGGGACTGAAAATTTGCATAAGGCACTATATTGGAAGGATTCTTCAAACTGATATAGGTGCGCTATTGCTAGTACTAGGGAACGACTGTTATGTTCTTGGTTATTATCGTTGATAATGATTATTATCACACATTAAATAAAACGTGATAATAATGAATGATATACATTGTAGACACATTTGGCTTCATGTCGGGTCGTCATTTTTTTTGGGGGGGGGCCAAACGATTGGGGGGGGGGGGGGGGGGCACGTGCCCCCCCCCCCCCCCCCCGTGCCCCCCCGTAGCTACGCCACTGGCTATAATTTTAGTACTTTCCCATTGTAATAATTTCGAATTTCTGAGGTGATCACTGTCATGTTTGATATGAATGGAAAGCTCAGCATCTACGTATTCCAAATATGTTAATACGAATGATGACGTATTCTTCTAGACCAATGAAAACTCTTGACAAAGACAGAGGATTTCATACAAAATTCACATGAGCCTCGTAAGCAGATGCGTTGTTATGACACGGTCTCCTATTCGGCAATCTAGCATTCGCGTCACTCGCTTCTATTGTTTACACGCTACATGTAGTATGTAGATGCACGTGGTACTACTGCGTTGTGTTCGTACGCTGGCGATCGGGATTCTGCGACGAACGCTCGTAATTTTTTGACAAATTTATGTCATCTTTGTCAATTTTTTTTTGCCAGAAATATCCAAATTACCATAGACAAATTAAACGTGGAGCTAGAAATGACAGAAATTGCGCTAGTTTTGAATGAAGCAAGATTGAGTTGCAATAATGTCGCCGAGCTGTCAGACGTGATTACTGACTATTTCACTGAATGAAGAAAGCAAACCTGCTGGTGATGCTGCAGCTGCAGCTGAAATTGGTACGAAGCACTCAAAATTCTTATACTTAAAATCTGCCTTTTATTGGTAAATGAAATTACTAATTTAACGGCACTATCAAATATTCCTAAAGTGTTAATGTATTTAAAATTATGGGTATCTTATAAGTGGTTGGAATAATAGTCGATAATTTATTCCATTGAAAAAAAAAAAAAAAAAAACATGAGTCGAAAAAACACAGCAATACATATGAAATTCCCAAAACAAGAAATACATAAAGACAATTTTGGCATTTGCAATTTCTAGTGTTCAAGACCTATTCGTTAAGTCGAAAAGAATATTTATGCACAACAGCGGCATATTCTGAGCAATATTTAGTGATTTACAGACGAAAAGGGGATTTTGCATAAATCAATTTGCATAATTAATTGATATTAATTAGAATTGATTTTAAAAAAATAAGAAAAAATAACAATGCAATCTTGAAGATTATGTCTCAAGCTATTAGTGTGCCAAATTTTGTTATGTTATGTTTATATTCACACTGCTATTATACTATTTACATGATCTATGCATATAATTGAATCTGAAAAAAAACCACATTGTTTTAAATGTGTGTGAATTTGTCTTTGTTTTTGTGTTGTTTTATATTTAATATCATAACTTAAAACAAGAACATACAATTTACTTCAACATTTGTGTGTACATTTCTTAATATGTACATTACTTGTGTGCCAAATTTGGTATGTGTGGCATATCTGGTTGATAGCGTTGCAAGGGTGTTTGTTTGTGACTGCTGACCTGTGTCAGAATGACCTGTGCTTTGAATTGCATTGTGAACTTTGAACCTCATTATCTCCATTGTTTTAGTCGCGTGATAATTAACATGAAAATAGACAAAACTTCTTTAGTATTAGACAATTTTCATATATTGGGTATCAAATTAAAGGGAACGATACGGGGAATACTAGTAATACCCAGGTAGCAAGCCAACGTTGGTCCAACGTTGGACCAACGTTGTCCAATTTTTTCGGCAACGTTGGTCCAACGTTGTCCGGCAACGTTGGACCAACGTTGCTTGCGTACGCCCAAACAACGCTGCTCCAACGTTGGCGAAAACAAAATACCAACGTTGGATCAACGTTGGTCCATCGTTGGAAAGTTGTCATTTGTCAACGTTGGACCAACGCTTTTCCAACGTTGATCCAAGGTTGGTATTTTGTATTCGCCAACGTTGGAGCAGCGTTGGTTGGGCGTACGCAAACGTTGATCCAACGTCAAAGCAACATGTGTCCAACAAGCATCCACCATATTTCCAACAAGCATCCAACATGTCTCCAACACTCATCCAACAAGCATCCAACATGTCTCCAACAAGCATCCAACATGTCTCCAACAAGCATCCAACGTTGGTCCAGCGTAATTCACCAACATTTCTCCAACGTTGGTCCAACGTTGATCCAACGTTGGTCCAACGTTGGTCCAACATTGGACCAACGTCTCACCGTACTAAAAAAATTAAATTAATATTCATATGACACGCCTATTGGTGATATCTAGAACATCCTATCCTAGCTTTGCCTTTACCTAAGACTAACCCTAACCCTATTCCTAGTCCTATTCCTATCCATATAGTCCTATTCCTATTCCTACACTCACTACATCTACATCATCCACTCAGCTTTATATAACCTAGCTTCTGTGTTAATATTTGTTTGATGGTTGGTATTTCGATAAAGTTGAATGTTTGGATAAAGTTTTAAGAATTTACACAAATACATCATGGAAACAAACCTTTAGAATGTTTTTGTAGATAAATAACTTACATATATTTCAAATAATGAGTAAATAATAACATTGGATTCATTCTGAACAATCAAATAACATGATTATTAATGCTGTTTGCAGTCAATGATAACCACTCATGAATATTCATGAATAATAACCAACGTTCATCCAACGTTGAACCAACGTTGATCCAACGATGGCATACATCCTGCTTTCAGCAGCTAATTTTAAATCCTTTTATTATGCAAGGGGGTTTTGACCACCTGTGCTACGAGTAAAAAAATTACCTTTTCTAACATAACAGCTACATGTAGTGAACAACAGATGTGAAATGTTGGATTCTCGTTGGATTAACGAACGTTTCACTGTGGGTTACCGATGTCGATCCAACGTTGCTCTAACAAGATTGTCCAACCTCCATTTCACTTTGAGTTACCGATGTTGATCCATCGTTGGTGTTGTAATATAATACAAGTAGGCGAAATGCCATGTGTAACTCTGGCATAACAATAATAAATACTGGTATTACAAACTTGAGTGTCAGGGTAGACTACCCGACACCCAGAAGATGGAACCAGGGGATTATTCTGCCCCTTTCGTACGGTTGTCATCCCCTATGTAAGACCGACATTTACCTTAATGCAAAATGGTTTAACGTGCTAGTGCCAGGGTGGACTACCCAACGCCTAGATGATACCAAGGGATTATTCTGCCCTAAATGGTATTCATCTCTATCACAAATCTAATCTATCCGGGGGTCTGAGACGTCGAAGTGGGTAGCGCCTGTCACGTTCTTGCGAGGGCGGCTTCACCTCACTCCAGCACGCTTCTGGGACCTCCGTTTCCTCGTTTACTGGAACATGGATGTTACCTTCAGGTGCGCGGCGCTTCTTTAGATGATGTCTGTTCCGGCGATACCGCCCACCTTTCTCACTCTGGATGTGGTACGAGCGGGGCGTTGAATCTTGAGTTGTCACTACGCCAGGTTTCCATTCTTTTCCCACTTGGTAGTACACACGTTCTCCAGACTTCAACACCGGCAGCGACTTGGCACCCTGGTCATAGTATCGCTTCTGCCTCTTCTGGAGCTCTTTCTTCCTACTAGCTATGCACCGTTGATAACGAACAGTACAGTTCTCAATAAAGCGTTTTCTGGATGGTATATCCGGTCACACA
Organism: Echinarachnius parma; assembly: GCA_037951105.1. NCBI lineage: Eukaryota > Metazoa > Echinodermata > Echinoidea > Clypeasteroida > Echinarachniidae > Echinarachnius > Echinarachnius parma. Next base: position 99,698 of record JBAMJV010007091.1, on the reverse strand, counting down.
TCAACCGTGAAGCTCGCCTCCCAAAATGGATTCAAATTAGCATTTCTACAACACAGGTCATGGCGAATCGAATCAGACTACAGTCACTTTCACTTCAGACAATGCATGTTGTAATATAATACAAGTAGGCACACGAGTATAGTTGAAAGCTTACTTTATTAACTGCTTGTAGATCGATGGCCCAACTCATACGTTTCTTGACACCTGATAATATACATATCGATCCTATATGGTAATTCACCGGGGATGGCGCACTTCTATTTATGATTGTAATTCTACTTGAGTCCACTCATTACTGTTGGTCTAACGAGATTGTCCAACGTCTTTTTCACTGTGAGTTACCGATGTTGATCCAACGAGATCGTCCAACGTCTTTTTCACTGCGAATTACCGATGTTGATCCAACGTTGGTCCAACGAGATTGTCCAACGTCTTTTTCACTGCGAGGTACCGATGTTGATCCAACGTTGGTCCAACAAGATTGTCCAACGTCTTTTTCACTGCGAGTTACCGATGTTGGTCCAGCGTTGCTCCAACGAGATTGTCCAACGTCAATTTCACTGCGAGTTACCGATGTTGGTCCAACGTTGGTCCAACAAGATTGTCCAACGTCTTCTTCACTGCGAGTTACCGATGTTGGTCCAACGTTGGTCCAACAAGATTGTACAACGTCCATTTCACTGCGAGTTACCGATGTTGGTCCAACGTTGGTCCAACAAGATTGTACAACGTCCATTTCACTGCGAGTTACCGATGTTGGTCTAACGTTGGGCTAACGAGATTGTCCAACGTCTTTTTCACTGCGAGTTACCGATGTTGGTCCAACGTTGGTCCAACGAGATTGTCCAACGTCCATTTCACTGCGAGTTACCGATGTTGGTCCAACGTTGGTCCAACGAGATTGTCCGACGTCTTTTTCACTGCGAGTTACCGATGTTGGTCCAACGTTGGTCCAACAAGATTGTCCAACGTCCATTTCACTGCGAGTTACCGATGTTGGTCCAACGTTGGTCCAACGAGATTGTCCGACGTCTTTTTCACTGCGAGTTACCGATGTTGGTCCAACGTTGGTCCAACAAGATTGTCCCACGTCCATTTCACTGCGAGTTACCGATGTTGGTCCAATGTTGGTCCAACGAGATTGTCCAACGTCTTTTTCACTGCGAGTTACCGATGTTGGTCCAACGTTGGTCCAACGAGATTGTCCAACGTCTTTTTCACTGCGAGTTACCGATGTTGATCCAACGTTGGTCCAACAAGATTGTCCAACGTCCATTTCACTGCGAGTTACCGATGTTGGTCCAATGTTGGTCCAACAAGATTGTCCAACGTCTTTTTCACTGCGAGTTACCGATGTTGGTCCAACGTTGGTCCAACGAGATTGTCCAACGTCTTTTTCACTGCGAGTTACCGATGTTGATCCAACGTTAGTCCAACAAAATTGTCCAACGTCTATTTCACTGCGAGTTAACGATGTTGATCCAACGTTGGTCCAACGAGATTGTCCAACGTACATTTCACTGCGAGTTACCGATGTTGGTCCAACGTTGGTCCAACGAGATTGTCCAACTTCTTTTTCACTGCGAGTTACCGATGTTGGTCCAACGTTGATCCAACGAGATTGTCCAACGTCCAACGAGTTCCAACGAGTTTGCAAGTTTCCGACGTTGGTCCAACGTTGGCTTGCTACCTGGGTACTAAAACAAAATCTCAATTTCCAGTCTTGGGTCCATTTGACTGATTTTGATAGATCACTCGCGTACACATCTATTGACGTGCACACAGCTTCTACATTTTGTACATACGGCTTTTAATAAACACATTTTGAAAAACAAAAAAATTAAATAATGAAGGGAACAACTCATAGTTATCTGTTTTGGTATCGTTTTGTGATATCAAATAGATATCCACCATTTTGCAAAGGGTTGTGTACTTCATAAGCAAAACGATTAATTTCCACTACTTATATACGGAACCACTACTATTCCCTGGTTCCGTACAGGCCAATGCTATTAACGCGTACGTTTGGAGACAATAGAATCCCAGGCGATTCTTTCGCTCTAGACAAATTAGTCTCGTACATTCAGACCAATGAACGTATGATTTAGAATGGTGATTTGTTTTCCATTTATATATATTTTTTTCTGGAAACATATTTTTCTGAACTTGTTGATGAAATGGAATACTAAATATGTTACTTTTCATTTATAATAACATTATTTTTGGGCGGTGATACCCTTTAATTGTGTGAAATCGAGAGTGAATTATGCTACAAGACCACACCCCCAACAATGTATTATTTCCAGTTTTCTTCTTAAAAAATGGATAGAATCCATGTCATACTTTTTGAATTATTCACACTAAAAATGTTCAACAGTTTTATTTAACACAAAATGGTAAAAGCAGTAGTCAGTGACGTACCTACTGGAGGAGGGGGGCTGGGGGGGGGGGGGGGGCGGAACACGGCCCCCGTCCAATAATTGGACGCAAACAAAAATATCACCGGAAAATCTATGACAAAAAGCTAAATACAGATTTACATAATGTGTGTACCCTATCAGTCTGACCACGCTAAGCCACTAGCAGCAGCAGCAGTAGTAGTAGTAGTAGTAGTAGTAGTAGTAGTAGTAGTAGTAGTAGTAGTAGTAGTGGTAGTGGTAGTAGTAGTATAAGTGGTAGTGGTTGGGGTAGTGGTAGTGGTAGTGGTAGTGGTAGTGGTAGGAGTAGGAATCGTATTATTAGTAGTCAGTGGCGTAGACAGGTTCTTACACAAGGGGGGGGGGGGGGTGATTTGAAGTTCACGAGGATCAATACACACACACCTTGTGTGGTGGGGAATGCATACCCCTCATCCCCCCGCTGTCTACGCCCCTGGTAGTAGTAGTAGTCGCTATCGTAGATTTGGTTTGACAAGTGGGGGGAGGAGGGGGTGATGCGAGGGAGCGAGGCGACCAAGCTTGAGGGCGCGAAGCGCCTGATGGGGGAGGGGGGAGTTTGTGGGAGGGGGCATCTCCCCACGTTAGGGAACTTTTGCAATTTTCACTATAAATAATTCAATCTGGTACATACTGTACCTCGGAAGGAAATCAGATATATCAAATGTGAGAAAGCATGACTTAAATCCTCTCCCTCATGATTTAACGAATTAACACACAACCACAAACGAATACTGATACACAAACACACACACACACGCGGTTTCACGGTTGGGTCTGTTGATAAGCTCGTATAGGAACATCACTCAACTGAGGTGTGATAGAGGTCAACTGGAGGAGACCGCTACAATCAAGCTTGCTGTTGTTTAATATATGATTAAACGTCTTGGAGTCTTCAATTGATGTCAATGGGTAGGGTAGGGTATTCTAGTCACGTGCCGTGTTTGGAAAAAATGTCTTCTGGAAGCAGTTGGTTCTTGAAAATGGTAAACTTAGTGAGGGTTTATGTCGACAGGGTGGGTAGCTTCGCGTCGCGTTGCGTTGACTGGAACGCGACCATTCGTTCAAAGCCCCCCCCCCCCGGTTTTGCCGAAAGGGTGCGTTGGGAGCGTTAAGGCGCGTCGGTTTAGATAACGCTACCAAATGGCACATACGGGGGGCTTATTCCGAATGTACGCGTTTTGTACAATGATGTGTACATCAAAGACGCGTCCGTAACTTGCGCGGCCATTTCGATCTCTGAATTTTTGTTTCGCCACCGAGACGAAACACGTGGTATCCTATGAGAGACCGACTTTTCCACAAGATGGGATTTTATAGCACATGGTTGATTTATTCAACCGATGCGTAACGCGTGCGTGCTTCGGATGTTATACGGTTCTGTAGTCGATATATGAAGCCTTATGATTGTGTTTGTAAGTGTATGAAGTTCGATTCCCACGCCCTTGTTTACCGTTTACTACCGCGCATTCCAGGAAATGGTTTAGTACAACCGCCTTGTTAAGGTAGATCTACGTCATTTTGGATGATCTTGTGCATTATGACGAGTCTGTCTGCATGCCTTCTGTCCTGGAGTTGTGGAAAGTCCAGGGACTGCAGCATCGCTGTAACTGAGCTCTCACGGTTGTAATCGGTAAGGATGAACCTAGCAGCTAGTCTCTGGACAGCTTCCAACTTCTGGACGTTGTTCTTTGTACGAGGATCCCAGACAGTGCAGCAGTACTCGATGTGGGGAAAAACTAAACTCTTTTAGGCCTGAACCTTCAATTTCTGTCGGCCAGTTCCTAGATTACGTCGAAAAAATCCACGCACAAATAATAAACAAAAGCACGCACATACCGTAGATTTTTAAAATTGGTGTTAAAAAAATTTCTTTAGAAATATGATTTTATTATCATTATCATTATTATTTGTAGTATTGTAAATATGCATTTCATGACAAATTTACTTAATAATAATAATAATAATAAACGTTTCTTGTATAGCGCATATCACGCCTAGAATAGGGTCTCTATGCGCATAAGAAGGAGCATGAAAGGATAAGTACAGAGATAGGTAAGAGATGGAAAATAGGAAAGAAGTCTAACACAAGTGACAGTGGAATAATAATAAAAATAAAAATTAATTTATTTACGTATATTACTTAAAAAATAAGTGAGTTTTTAAACTGGTCCTGAACTTGTCAATAGAGTGTAATTGTTTTATACTTTCAGGGAGAGTGCCCCATAAGATAATGTATTACATATTGGACAAAGTAAGAGGGACTTACTCTGGGAGTGCAGATTCCTAGCAGGACGATAAACTGTTAATAAACTTTTAAGGTATTCAGGGCCCTGACCTTGCAAGGACAAGTATGCTTAAGAAAGAATTTTATATTGAATCCGAAATTTCACAGGGGCCAATGTAACTCTTGCAAGATTGGAGTTACATGCTCATGTTTTTTGGCTCGCACAACCAATCTTGCAGCTGAATTTTGAATTCTTTGCAACTTGCTGATCTGCAGGTCTGGGAGCCCATAAAACACACTATTACAATAATCAATTCGTGACATCACGTGTGCATGAACCAATCTCTCGGTGGCCTCTTTTGACAAATATTGCCGATCCGTACCTATCTTATACAAAGCTAGTGAGGCAGATTTACATACATTATTCACATGTGCGTTCATTGCAAGAACGCCCAAGTCTCTCACAGAGTTAGAAGCAGTATTAACAACGGTTTCATCAATAATCACATTATCAATTTGTTGACATTGCCTAAACCTACTAACAAAGTGCAAAACCTCTGTTTTTCAGCATTTAATTTCAAATAATTTTGATGAGACCAATACTTAACATCGTGAATGCAAGCCTGTAACCTAGATATTGCATCTAATTGAGTACCCTTTACTATGCATACATAAACCTGGGTATCGTCTGCATACATCATACAATTCAACCCATGATGAACTATAATATCTTGTATTGGAGCAGAGTACAGACTATAAGCAAGTGGTCCAATCACAGATCCTTGAGGGACACCGTATAGATTTGAATGAAAATCTGACTTAGAGTCACCAATAACAACACAATGAGTTCTATTTTCCAAATAGGAGCGTATCAATTTCAATGCGTTGCCACATATTCCGTATCGTCTTTCTAGTCAAGGAGCTTGAAAATTCCCGTGGGATTTTTGGTATGAAAGCCAGCCACCCATTAAAATGTCTCAAGGGCACCCCAAATAACAATAAAAAACATGATTGCATTCTGAAATCTTGTGCAGGTGGCCAGCAGAGGGCACCCTTTAATCCTACAAAAATCCGGGCTATTTGAGGTCTTTTTTTCGGTAGGGGGTCATTATGGCCCCCTTAAGTTCTTGGCCTTGAAATGCCCAATCGTCGCGAAAACTTGCATGCATTTCAAGTAAGATGTAAATAATACCATGTTATTTTTGTTTTCTTCAAAAAATTCTCTAATTTGCATATTTATGGTAATTTATGCAAAAAAAGTAATACAATTCACATTTTTGCCCATAAATCATATATTCTCCATAATTAAACATTGGTTTTCACTACATATATTCTTTAGACAATTTTAAATAATAATACAACAAAAGAAATTAGAAGAGCCTGGTTATTCCTTATGTTTCCTATTGTTTTGATAATTTCTTATGTATTTCTTTGTTTTTTTTTACTTATGTATTCCATTGTTTTTGTTGTTTTATTTGATTTCTAACTTTAATTGAACTATTTTTACCCCAAAAACAAATACCTAAAAGGTTAACAAGACCAATTAGCCAATGATATATCTGTATTTATGAAAACTGATATTTCCATATGTTTTGTACACAAATCACGAAAATTTGCGAATTTCGGGCTGACATGCTGTTACCAAAGGATTTTCTAAAAGTTTGCTTTAGAAGATGGGCAAGACTCAAAAGAAGAAAGTCATCAAGCGGCGGGGCGTCATCCTTACGCGTTTCTGAGCAATCAGAAAAAAATATGAGGGGGGGGGGGGGCATGATGGCCCCCCCGGCCTTATTAGGGTTAATCGAGCTAAGGGATATTATGATAAGCAACGGTCAGCCATGGGTGTCGGTGATCCCAATACCTCAAACACTCAAACAGTAGACAGTTACCAAGTGGTGGTAGGAACTTCATCCGGTCTCAATCAAATCCCTTTGACAAGGAGCTGTGCTTTTTTGTGATTGTACGTTGGACGCTTGCAGTTGGAGTTGCCAACCGCCAGGCCATTCGAAGCAAGAAAATCGTCAACATCGTTATAGTTGGATACACACTCCTATACGGTTGGAAGGGTAGTTTGTGACTTCTGCCCCCTCTGGCCTACAGTGAATGAAGGCCAATGGTTATGTCTACATACCGGTCCTCATATGTTGTAACTAAGAGATACACATATATTTCGCAGTAGACAACCTGCATGCATGGGACAGCGATGGCAATTTGACAATGAGGCACCTAGGTATAACCCCCAGTCAGCTTTGAGAGACACACCGATGGATATGATGACATGTGCAACTACCAAGCTGCTTGACTGTCCAAAACCAAATAGCAACACAAACAAAACAGTATGTGCCTCCTTCGGACTAAGACGTATCAAGACCCTCCACAGCCATCAAATGGCTCCCTTCCAGATGTTACCTTACTGATGGGTCAAACCGTGGTTAGGTATCAGCAGCGAGCATTCAGAGAAGATAATGAAGCAGTCCTATAATGGGACGAACTTACATGAAACTCCCTCCCGAGAACATACTGGTATCCTAAAATGATCTACATACCATCCACTAATTGCCAGTGAGGTACTATACCAACCAAATGAGTAGGCACACCTCCACATTTTAACAGCACACGTTTTCACATGACTTGTACTCACTACTCACTGTGCGCATGTAAGCCCAACGGATTAGCGCTAAAGTCATGGGTCCAGAACGCAAAACTGTGATCTCCCGTGAGTTGGGCCTGCACAAGTCAGCAAAGCATCTGCAGATGGCCCGCAATAACATGGACCACTTGGTACTGCGGCTAGGGGACTTTCACACCGTCATGGCACATCTTAGTTGCATTAGCGCGTACATCGAGAAAAGGGGGCCCAAAATATTCATCTTCCATTTAATCGCACTTTAGTAACACAATCTTCAATATTTTATCATGGTACTATCATCTGGAATAACCTACCACCATTATTAAAGGACTGTAAAACTTTAAGTCAATTCAAAAGACTATTAAAGAAACAATTATTTGTCGATATTAGTAATTGACTGTCAAATGATGTGTCCTAATTGTAATTTAATTTTGTTTGTGTGTGTTTTGTGTTTTTTTTTTCTTTCTTAAATACATTTTTTCTCTTACTTTAATGAATGGTTTTTTTTTTGTATTGTCAATATTCTACAGTATATGCTTTAAAATGAATGCAAGGGATCATTTTTACAAGCCTTTATGTGCTTTTTTATGATTCCCCCACTTTTGTTTTGTTTATTCATTTAATTGTAACCAATCATGTATTTGATGTTCATGCATATTGTATATTTGTCATTTTTTACAAGTGGAAATAAATTGAAATTGAAAATTCTTCTAGCCGGACGGCGGACACAGATGTGTACGAATCAATGACAGTGAAGTATATCATTGCGGGAAAGCATGTGAGGAGAACGATGGAAACACATTCATTTTGTTCACCTTACAGTCACTGTTCTATCTGAGGTCCATCTGTACAGACCGCATTATGGCAGTATCCCAATGTATGTATGTAGCAACACCAACTTCGTAACTGGAGTTGGTACAAAACGATGTGGCATTCCCCTTAATACAAGTCTGCTGCTTTGCCAACATTGAAGCCTCTAGTGGAACTGATAGCACTGGCTTTGCTGAATGTCCGAAGAATACCTGCTGCTGAGACCTAGACACAGTTCGACACATCAGTCAGGCAAGATCTGGAAGGGAACCATTTGATGGTTATGGAGGGTCCTTACTTTGTCCGAAGGAGGCATAGACTGGGGTTTGTGTTTTGCTATGTGTCTTTGGACAGTCAAGCATATATGGTAGTTGCACAGGTCATTATATGGGATGTCTCTCAAAGCTGGCTGGAGGTTCTAGTCTATGTACCTCATTGTAATGTTGGCATCGTTGTCCCATTCAGGGAGCGCTTCCCATCTGCAATGTCTTCTGCGAAGTCAACGTTGTCTTCTGCGAAATATATGTGTCTCTCCTTTACAATATGTATACACCATCATTTCCCTTCCAACCGTATAGGAGTGTGTATCCAACTATTCACGATGTTGACGATTTTCTTGCTTCACATGGCCTGGCGGTTGGCAACTTCAACTGCAAGCGTCCAACGTACAATCACAAAAAGCACAGCTCCTTTTCAAAGGGTTTTGATTGAGACCGGATGAAGTTCCTACCACCACTTGGTAACTGTCTAATGTTTGAGTGTTTGAGGTATTAAGATCACCGACACCTATGGCTGACCGTTGCTTATCATAATATCCCTTGGCTCGATTAACCCTAATATAAGGCCGGGAGGCCATCATGCCCCCACCCCCCCTCATAATTTTTCTGATTGCTCAGAAACGCGCAAGGATGACGCCCCGCCGCTTGATGACTTTCTTCCTTTGAGTCTTGCGCATCTTTTAAAGCAAATTTTCCGAAAATCGAACCTTTTGTTACGAAGTCACGTGACCGTTTTTCACTGCATGTCAGCCCGACATTCGCTAATTTTCATGATTTGTGTACAAAACATATGGAAATATCAGTTTTCATAAAAACAGATATATCATTGGCTAATTGGTCTTGTTTACCTTTTAGATATTTGTTTTGTGGTCAAAATAGTTCAATTAAAGTTAGAAATAAAATAAAACAACAAAAACAATGAAATACATAAGTTAAAAAACAAAGAAATACATAAGAAATTACCAAACAATAGGAAACATAAGGAATAACCGGGCTCTTCCAATTTTCGTTGTTGTATTATTATTCAAAATCGTCTAAAGAATATATGTAGTGAAAACCAATGTTTAATTATGGAGAATATATGATTTATGGGCAAAGATGTGAATTTTATTACCTTTTTTGCATAAATTACCATAAATATGCAAATTAGAGAATTTCGAAGAAAAAAAAAATAACATGGTATTGTTTACATCTTACTTGAAATGCATGCACGTTTTCGCGACGATTGGGCATTTCAAGGCCGAGATCTTAAGGGGGCCATAGTGACCCCCTACCGAAAAAATACCTAAAATAGCCCGGATTTGTGTAGGGTCAAAGGGTGCCCTCTGCTGGCCACCTGCACAACATTTCAGAGTGCAATCATGTTTTTTATTGTTATTTGGGGTGCCCTTGAGACATTTGAATAGGTGGCTTGCTTTCATACCAAAAATGCCACGGGACTTTATTTCGGTGAACATGCTCCTTGACTATTCTAGCCGTAACTACAGTTTATCTTGATTTATAGTATCGAAGGCCGCTGAATAGTCCAAGAGAAGAAGGATCGCCTCATCTCCTATATCTAGAGCTAGCAGAACATCGTTTACGACTCGGACAACTGCGGTTTCACAGCTGTGATTAGGTCTGTATGCAGATTGGGTGCTAGCTAACAAGTTGTTATTCATCAGATATGTTTGAAGTTGACTTACAAGCAATCTTTCAATTATTTTTCCAATGAACTTCAGATGAGCAATTGGTCTATAATTCTTTAACTCATCTTGATCAAGTTTGTTTGCCTTCAACAGTGGAATAATGTGCGTATGTTTGAGCGTTTCTGGGAAATGTCCATTTTTGATAGTTGAGTTGACTACGTTGGTGATGGCTGGAACCAGTTCCTCGGTACATTTTTTGAGGAGATCAGTAGGAAGGGGATCGAGTCCACATGTAGTTGATTTGGAGCTTGAAATGACCAATTCCACTTGACGTTGTGAGACAGCACAGAACTCATCAAATCTATGATGAGTTTCTCGCTCTGCAAAGCTGTTCAGATCATGTTGTTGGGTTTCATGAAGGGACTTAACAATGTTCTCGGTCTTATCGGCGAAGAATGTAGCGAAGCGGTCAGCCATAGAAGAATTCCCATCATCACTTGTGAGAAGGATTTTAGAACATCCCACATGCCACAGTCTATCAACTTTGAGAAAAATTTCACGAGGACCACATTCCTCCAATTCAAATGACAGGTGGTCCCTTTTTGTTTGAGATAGAAGTTTGTTGTATCGCGCAGCTTCGTCAACAAAGATCTGGTGATCAACTTCCAACGAAGAACTACGCCAGCGCCTTTCCAGTCTTCGTAGGCTTTGCTTAGCTTCCCGACAGCGTTCATTAAACCACGGTGAGCGAGGTCGAGATGTGATTGTCCTAGTGACAAGAGGAGCATGCTCGTCGAGAAGGTCCCGCAGCGTGGTTTCATACTGCTCGATCAGGCAATCTACATTGTCAATGTCAAATGGATAGATGTACAGTTCTGAATTTCGGATGTCACTGCGGAATGAATCAATGTTAATGTTTTTCAACTTCCTAAAACTGATTTCAGTTTTAACAGGAGGGGGTTTGCCAATTGCGAGTTGGCAAAGAAGGGCTGCATGATCCGATGGTAGGTAACTGGTGCAGGATACTTGAAATACTACGTCATCTGAAGTACGAGTCAGTATCAAGTCAAGGGTGTGCCCTTTCAAGTGGGTGGCAAAGTTAACATGCTGTTTGAGGTCTGATGATGTAATTAAATCCAAGAAAGTGGACGCTTCATTGTCGTTGTTGATATTATCGAGATGAAAGTTAAAGTCTCCTGTAATAACAAGACTGTGAGGCTCTGTCAACAATCTCTCGATTAGACTTGTAAATTCTTGGAAAAATGTAGGCACAGTGGGTCTCCGATCTCTTGTCCTTTGCGGTCGGTACACAATAACCAGACGCAAGGGCTTCTGCATATTCATGTACTCAAAGGATTCAGGAGTCTCATGTTGAATGAATAGATCATCCCCCTGTTGAATGGGTCTCAATGACAGATCTACGCCCATGGTGGTAATAGTAGACTATTATCATCATTGTATTTTGATATGTTGTATTTAAAGGTATGCTGACAAGAACACTTACGGTTAACCCAAATCGCACACTGATAGACAAACACACACACGCACAAATAATAAACAAAAACACGCACATACCGCACATTTTCAAAATCGGTGTTAAACATTTTTCTTTAGAAGTATGATTTTATTATAATTATCATTATTAATTTTAATATTGTAAATATGCATTTCATGAAAAAATGTACTTAGAACTAGTGGGGGATGTTTGTATAGTCCAGCAGTGTTGGAGTCATACTTCTATGGTACAGTCCCCCCCCCCCCCCATCCAAAGGGTGGGGGAGGGGGATATATCCCCCATCCTCCTCCACCCCGCCCCCCCCCCCCCGGATCTACGCCCGTGGTAGTAGTAGTAGTAGTAGAAGTAGTAGTAGTAGTAGTAGTAGTAGTAGTAGTAGTAGTAGTAGTAGTAGTAGTAGCCTTTAACAAGGCTTCGTGTCTTAAGCAAGCAATGGCTGCTGCTGCATGCAAGATCAGGAACGACTGAACGCCTGATGGAGGCTATCTGGCAAATGATGAATTCATAAGATCGTTTTACCCAAGAGGGGGGGGGGGGGGGGGTAACTCTCCATAGGGTACGTGTTAAAAAAGTGTCAAATTTGAAGCGATTTATCTAGGTCTTGAATATTCATGAGCTGTTCGCTTGCCCTCCCTCATATCTCTTAACTGTTAATCCAACATTATTTGTAGGGACAGCGAAAGTTCATCGCACATGCGCAGAAGAATACATTTTGATGAATATTCATGAAGAATTTCGTCATAATTTTTACCTTATTTAGTAATGGATATGCCTTATTAGTCAAGTTTTGCCATGCATAATGTATATGAAATTATCAGTAAGGAATAATTAAGTATCGATAATATCGCGAAGTATCGCTAATCAGCTGATTTATTGCGGTCAAATTGTCCACACGTATTTAGTGCGACAGTACAAATTTCTCAACCCATCATCGGAATTGGAAATCATTTTGTGGCGCAAAGAGGCATTTTGAATGCCTAATTTTATGAGCATCGGGTCCAGAATATTGAGTGGAACGGAACGCAGTATTTGAACCATCAAGAGTTCACAGCAATAACGGTAAGTGTGCCTAAAATCCTAATAAGATTTTACGCTTTAGTCAGTTAACCCTTCCACTGTGCGTAGGTCGTTATCTACGGTAGATAGCGATATTTAGTGTTTTGCTGGGCCACCAGCCGCGGGGACAAATTGTATGTAGGACCGTACCGGTACCTATATTCCTAGTACCGTCTTGCTGCTGCATTCAGGCATCTTAATAATAAGCGAAAATTTGATTTTGTAGACACAAAAACGAATGGTCAGGCAATTAAATGTTGGTTTCGAGAGTCTAAATAAAGATCAGTATCATCATGTCAAGTCTCAATATCAATTTAATTGAGTAATTAGTCAGAAATTATTGAAGAAACAAGTTTAAATATTACTAGTTTTCAAATCTAACTAAAATTGAATGAAGTTTGATACGAGTCTTCTTCTTCTTCTTCTTGGTACTGCAAACAAACTCCGCATGATGCGGATATACAGTTGCAGGCACTTGGTGGGTTTAGGTGTGCGCGCCTAATTGGGGAGCCCGTGGTGGGCCCTCCTAGTGAAATCTAGCATATTCATCTTACTCAAATGTCCTTGAAATGAATGCAACGATGTGGCTTGTCGTGCGTTATTTGGTAAGAGATTCCACTCCGCCAGAGTTCTTGGTATGAATGAATATTTATAGCAGTCCTTCTTGGTTGTGAGTCGTTTGAACGAAAGAGCAGATGACTTTCTTGTTTGGATTCCCCCTGATGAGTCTGTCCGGTATTTGTCTGAGTCAATTTCAGCAGTGTGCTGTATTGATTTGTATAATAGATTGATAGTCTGTGACTTTCAACTTGTACTGGACAGCTACCAAAGCCTGCCTAAGGCTAAGGCCCTTGGCTTTTAAAAGGCAAAGATGGTCTAGGAATTAGGGTAGGACTAGGGCTAGGCCGGTCAAGTCCTTAGGCTCAAGCTCATGCTCTCATTCTAATATCTGGAAACACTGGAGCGAACACAGACTGATTTTGGTAACTGATGTGATTAAAACTTTTTAAAAAGAAATCCAAATCACACTAGATTCTAGACAGTCAGTAGACAATGGGAATCAGTGCCAGCGGTCGTGGCCCAATAATTAACATGGTTACTTGGTCTTGGCCTTGCCCTTGGCCTTGGGTGTTCATTAGTTACGGTCATTACAGTCATTCATAAACCAATTGTGTACAATTACATGTTAGTGTTTAATACGTACGTGTACGTACTACGTAAGGCCTAATTAGATTAGGGCCATATTAAGATAGTGGCTGGACCTGGTCTAGTCAGAAATAACCAACTCTTTGTGTGGTTTATTATGTGTTGTTGTTTTTTAAAAATAAAAACTTATACTGTAGGCCTACTACCCCTAAATGGAGCGGTCAGTGGAGCAACTGTCGGAATATATATAGAGACTGTTTTTCAGGTCTAGAGACAATGAATAGAGTAGTAACATTTCTGCTTGTGCAGGGTCCAGAAACTGCTGAGCTAGATGATAGTTGATGATAGATGATTTTTAAAATGATTGATAATTTTGCATGAATCTATGTTGTGGTAGTACTACTAGTAGGATTCTATGTGAAATTATGAATGTAGACTATAGTATTTTAGACTCGTCTCAAAGCAAATTACTGATTAATATCTATGTTCCTCTTTTTTATTTGGTGAACTGGCACTGATGGTTCGAAAATCCAACGATGGACACTGTCTAAGTGCTCTTGAATTGAGTATTTACTGTGATATAAACAAATTCATAATCGGATTTATGTTTGTTTATTATTAATGTAGATATTTTGTTAATTTCTTCCGTTTACAGCAGTCTGATTCTGGTGCTTCATTTGTTGGAGATTCCTTCGGCTAAGGTGTGCTTCATGTCAACTCTCTTCCTTTTCACCCATTGGCAATGCATGACGTGGATCATCACACCCAACAGGTAATCAACTTTTTTTTACTGATTACATTTCTGTCAATTTGTATAACAAATAGTGATATTAGATGTTTGTACTATTCTAACACTTATTCGTAAATATTAATTTAATAATTACTGCATTTGGTGAAAAGATTTGATATATATCTCAATTGAAATTATGGCATACAAAATACAACTCCCTGCTATATTTATAACAAGGTTATTTTTTAATGATTGTATTTGTTTACATTATATCTAAGATAAAATTAAATGTCTTGCAAATTTTATGAAGCAATATTCTAGGAAACAATAATTACCTCATGGAATTAAATTTTAGAAGCAAGCAAAATAGACACCCACAGAGCTAGAGTGGTAGAAAGTACACACACCTTTCAAAATTAAACCAATACTTCTAGTTTCTATAGTAACGTATGTTTTGCTTTGTGTATTTTTTCTTGATTCAACAGATCAAGTTCTACCAGTATCAAGGTGAACAGACTGCATGGACAGCAAGCCAGAGGACTCGAGCAATGATTTAAGGGAGCCCATGGAAGATCGGCCATGTCTACAAATATGGTGCTGAATAGGCACACACACATCAGGACAATTATACAAAACAGAAAATGATATTGACCTGTGTATAGTGGCAATCAATGGAACTAAGAAAATTGGCCACTGTAGAGTGTAGACAGGTGATCTCTACATAGGTTCTCTACCTTTTCTTCTGCATTAGATCACTTTTGTGGCCATTGCAGACAGGATATGGTTGCTATTAACAGGTGGTTTCTAAAAGACCGGTTTGACCTCTTTTTGTTTGTAATTACACATGGCAAGACAGCCAACAAAATGTTAAATAAGGCGAGAGGTTTAATTCTGGGACGGTATTTGATTCCATACAAGTAAAAATGTAGATTACTTGGCCAAAACTGAGCTTTGATTATTTCGTCAACTGAAAATGTTGCCCAAATTTTGGTGTCATTATGTCTTCAAATAATATCTTGATATTAATTCTTGCCAATCTGTTAATGATTTTTTAGATCTATTAATGATACATTTTTTATATCCTATGATCCATTGTCCAACTCGAATCACTGATAGGTCGTGTACATTAATAGATAATATATTTACAAATAATTTAGATGAGTCATGGTCTGGAACTATTTTAAGTGATATAAGTGATCATTTGCCAGTATTTTTGATTAATAAAAAGCAATGTATAAATAATGAAAATAATTCTTACTTTAAACGTGATATGAATGATGATAATATTAATAAATTTATGCAATTAATTTTTAATTCAGATTGGTCAGTGTTTTCTGAAGATCCAAATTATAGTTATGAATGTTTTATAAGACAATATACTCGCATC
Organism: Echinarachnius parma; assembly: GCA_037951105.1. Lineage (NCBI taxonomy): Eukaryota > Metazoa > Echinodermata > Echinoidea > Clypeasteroida > Echinarachniidae > Echinarachnius > Echinarachnius parma. Next base: position 83,856 of record JBAMJV010007091.1, on the reverse strand, counting down.
TTTAATCAATGTTTTCCTTTGAAAGAATATGTAAAAAGTAAAAAGTATAATAACCCATGGTATACTAAAGAGTTGCGTAAATTGTGTAAAAAGAAGTGTAAGTTATATAAGAAATACTTGAGAAAACGAACGGATTATAGGAAAGAGAAATATAATAAGTATCGAAATGTGGTGAATGGTAGAATTAAGAATATTAAAGGTGAATATTTTAAAACAAAATTTAAAAATGCATCAGGGAATATTATAAAAACATGGAAATTGATCAATGAAAGCCTTGGTAAGAATACTAAGAAGAATAATTTGCCTGAATTTTTAATGTGTAATGAACAACCTGTTCATGATAAGGCTGAAATGTGCTCAGTTTTTAATGATTTCTTTGTTAATATTGGACCAAGCTTGACTAATGATTTGGGTAATGAAATTATTGATGAAGAAACTTTTAGTAATATTGATTTTAATCCACGCACAGCCTTTTTTAACCCAATAACACCCACTGAAATAGTTGATATTGTAAGTAAGTTAAAGAATAATAAAAGTTGTGGTTATGATGATGTGAGTGTTGATTTATTGAAAAAGGTTATTTATATTATATCCCATCCATTAAGTGTAATATTTAACATTTCTTTGAGTAAGGGTATTGTACCAGAAAAATTAAAAATTGCCAAAGTTATTCCTGTTTTTAAAAAAGGATCAAAAGAAAATGTTACAAACTATCGGCCAATATCTTTACTTCCTGTATTTTCAAAAATTTTAGAGAGAGCCGTTTATAACCGCCTTTTTATGTTTTTTACTAATTGCAATATCATTTCCGAACAGCAATATGGTTTTAGACCTGGGCACTCCACATCTAATGCAATAATGCACTTTATTTATAATGTTTTACAAACTTTTGAAAAAAATGAGATTTTATTTGCCTTGTTTTTAGACTTGAGTAAAGCTTTTGACACTCTAGACCATGATATTTTGTTTAAAAAGTTATATTATTATGGTATACGTGGAGTTATTTTACAATGGTTTAAGAGTTATTTAGACAACAGAAATCAATTTGTACAAATAAACAATGTTAAGTCTGATAAAAAAATACTGAGATGCGGTGTGCCACAAGGGTCCATCCTTGGACCTCTCTTATTTATTATCTATGTTAATGACATGTGCAATATTACTGACAAGCTAAAACTTATTTTATTTGCCGATGATACAACTGCTTTTATGTCTCATTCTGATCCTCAGGTTTTACAAAATGTGTTTCATCAGGAAATTTTAAAACTTTTTAATTGGTTTTTAAATAATAAATTGGTTGTAAATTATGATAAAACAAAGTTTATGGTTTTTACAAATAGAAATATTGATTTGAATAATGTTAATTTAAGAGTAAAAGATTATTCTTTTGAACGTGTAAATAGTTTGAAGTTCTTATGTCTTGTAATAAATCATAAATTGAAATGGTGTGATCATATAAATGCAGTGTGCAATAAAATTGCTAAAAATATTGGTGTTTTATATAAAGTTCAATTTTATCCTTTAAATATTCTAAAAATGTTATATCATACTTTAATAACGCCATATTTGAATTATTGTATAACTGTATGGGCAAATTTTAATAAAAGTGATATGGATAGGCTACTTAAACTCCAAAAGAAAGCAGTACGAATTATTACTCATTCGCAATATTGTGCTCATTCCAATCCTTTATTTTATGAACTTCGAATATTGAATGTAAATGATATGGGAAAATTTTATATTGCAGTTTTAATGTATTTATGTTATAATAGATTATTGCCATCATTTTTATTGACATGCTTTGATTTGAATCTCGATGTGCACAATTACAATACTAGAAATGCCTCAAATTACCATCTCCCCAAAATACGAACTACATGTATGAAAAACTCTTTCTTTTTTCAAGGTCCTGTTATATGGAATAGTATACCTCCTGAAATAAAATTTAGCAAAACTCTCAATCTTTTTAAAATAAAATATAAACAATTTTTATTAAATAATTATAGTACATGTAATCAGTAAAGGCAATTTTGACCCTCTTGTAACTTAGTGTGTTTCTATCGTATGTTTTGTCTGTTTAGTATCTGTACCATGGGGTAGGCTTTCATATAAGGAATTCCTTCCTTTCTGCCTACTCCAAACACTCCCATAATTTGTATTTGTATTTGTATTTGTATTTTACTGTGTAATGTCACCTTGGCATGTATATTTTACATTGTAATGTTTTTATGAAGAGTGTTAATAAAATTTGAATTTGAAAAAAAAAAAAAAAAAATATTTAATTAAGACTTACTGAAGTAAAATTCTAAAAAAACGATTTTAATACAAGTTCTCAGCCTAGAAAAATGCTAAGTAAATTTGTATTTTAAAGTATTGAATTGAATACCGACCCTGGTTATTATTATTTTTTTTACTGGTGCTAAAGTATTGGTTCATTTTAACAAAGTCTTCATTAGATTAAATATTTAAAAATTCACATTTTTTAATGTAATAATTAAATCACAAGTTACTGCCGGCAATTATAAAAGTGATAGTTGAGTTCTGGTAGAGAGCAGGGGCGTCGGTCCTGGGGGGGCAGGGGGGGCGGTCGCCCCCCCAATGAAAATATTGGGGGGGGGGCGAACATATCATTTCGCCCCCCCCCCCCCCCAATAATTCCGAAAATGAGGAAGAAAAAAATCGAGTGATATGATGCCAAAGAGGGGAAAGACACATTTATCAATAATTAATCTTCAAAATAGCCGTTTTTTCGTTTGAAAAGGACTGTAAATCTTTTTTTTGCCGCGCGCTTCGCGCGCATACAGTTCCTCATTATTGCAAGTTTCATTTGGGTTGCGGGAACTCGCCTTTCGAAATGTGTTGGGCAGTGTAATTTCTCAAACGCACACCTCAAACGAAGTTTATTAAACCCTCATCTATAGATTGCACACCGTCACAGAAAATTAAATAATCTGAAATATATCTTTCAGTCAATTCGGTCCATATGCGCTGAACGCAAATCAAATTGGAAAATCATGTCCCCCCACATTTGAAAGTGGAGGAGATTGTTCCCCTCCCTTTGTCGTTATGCATGTTTGGTTCCATACTTATATACTGCATAAGTTCATATTACGTGAAATTTCTGTCTCAGGTGTGCACCAAATCGCACAATTTCACGCCCAAAAATACAAAAGCTCCCTACTGTGGGAGGGGGACACCCCCTCCCACACCCGCCCCCGCTCGGTCGCTTCGCTTCCTCGCAATGTCTCCCCTCCACTTTTGAGAAGTTGTTGACGCCCTTGCTTAGTTTCATGGGAGCCCAATGCCCTAGACTATATCGATGGCTCTATAGTATATAGGCTCACGTGGATCCATCTCATGCAAGGCTCAATCTTTTCCTCGCTATGCCCTTTAAATATACGTTACGAGTAGGTTCAGTATTTTATACAATTTTAACACCCATGATAGGAGTTGCAAATGTCTGAAATCTAAAAGCTTCCGGGGCTCCGCCCCCTGGACCCCCATTATTGTCCCCAAATGTGGGTGCCCCCCCAAAGTCAGGTCTTCGAGCCATCAAGATACTTTCAATGAGCGCATAGTAAAACTTCCGGGCATGCCAATGTGGGGCTATTAGCTCTCTCAGTGGTCACTCTGGAATTTTTTCAAATTTCGCCCCCCCCAATCGCAAAAACGGATCGACGCCCCTGGTAGAGAGAGTACAGTTTAAGTCAAACTGAATTTTAGTAATCAAAACCTACACCATTACATTACTAACTAATAATTATAACTCCACCATGCTCAAAAGGAATACAAATTTACAAATGAATAAGTAAAAAGCCTGTTATCATTCAAAAAGAGCTGTTTAAACTGAAGAGGGCGCTTTCAAAAAACGCATTTGTTTAAACCATTTTAAATAAAATATTGTGCATGTGATGTTTTGTTAAAATAGTAATTAGATAGAGAGATAATAAAAAAAACTATCTAAAAAAACTCTTTTGAAAAGAGGAGGCATTTTAAAACGAATTTTAACGGCTGGTTCAAAATTATCGGATTCTTGTAGGGCCCCACAATTATTACAAATGTTATGTTTATGGATATTTCAGCCGTTTCTGAACCGATTTTGATCAAATAAAGTTTATTCTTCCATTAAAATTGTATTCTCTTTCAAATTTGACACTCAGTTTTTCATTTTCTCACAACAAAATTATTTTGTGTAGCGCCCTCTCAACCAAAACTCAACTATCCCTTTAAAGATGTTTTTTGTTAAACAATATATTGATGCAATATTTATCATATACAATGTAGTAGCAAAGGGGTTAGTAACAGTGGAGTAGATAAAGTTTATTCTTCCATTAAAATTGTATTCTCTTTCAAATTTGACACTCAGTTTTTCATTTTCTCACAACAAAATTATTTTGTGTAGCGCCCTCTCAACCAAAACTCAACTATCCCTTTAAAGATGTTTTTTGTTAAACAATATATTGATGCAATATTTATCATATACAATGTAGTAGCAAAGGGGTTAGTAACAGTGGAGTAGACAGGTTCTTACACCTGGGGGGGATGATTTGCTGTTCAGTTCACCGGGCCAAGAATAATTTGTTCGCGTCCGTAAATTTTTACGAAGTCGAGACCAAGTACTTTCACAATTTTCGAGCCCGAGACCAAGTACTTCAAAGTTGAAAACCCCTCTCAGTGGGGGGTTCCGTAAACAATTTTCGAAGCCGAGATCGGGTTTTAGTCGGTTGTTACCACGTTTCAGTCGGTAGAGACCAGGTTTTAGACCGTCAAGACAGCTTAAAAGTAATCTCGAGACCAGCTAAAATGTGAAAAGGGGGGTTTAACCCCCCCCCCCCCCCTTACAGCCATTTTTGGGTCAAAGGGGGGGGGGGGGGGGTTGAACCGCCAAACCCCCCCCCCCCCCTGGGTACGCCTATGCATACAACTAATGTTTTCTTTTTCACTCGTATAGATACACACACAAAAATATATCCTTCACCAAAACCTGGGGGGATGATTGTACATGTCATCCCCCTCATCCCCCCCCCCGTTGTCTACGCCCCTGGTTAGTAACATTCTCATTTATTTCAGAATACTTTTGCACAGACTTAATACATCAGGATTTATGGTGTTAATATTTCAAACAGTATAGCTATAATAAATCAATAATTTGATATACTTTATCAACCGAAATAAATTTCTTGCATTGCCCCATCCATCTTGTGTAATCTATATTTTGATTATATGAACCCATTTTGGTAAATTCCAATATGACTATAGTTTTGAATTTGTCAATTCTCCCTACCATACCTCATATTATATAATAATTAGTACTTTATTGAATTAACATTTATACTTATTTATTGTTAGTGAATGTGTATATATTCTTCTTCTTTTTTTGAAGTATAATTATACAGTTTTGATTATTCATGTAACTTTAAACAAAATAATGTTTTTTTTTGGTTAACCAAATTATTAGTTACAGAATATTTTGTGTGCGTTTTAATCTTATATCAAAGTGTATGTGTATATATTGTAGTAGGACCTCAATTATTTTATTGTATTTTATCATGTTTGGATGCTAGCCGTTACATTTCATGTGTACATTTTGTGTCTGAATTCTGTTTGAAAAAAAAAACAACAACACTGAATTGAATTTGAGATTTCAAATAGTGAACTGTATAACTTGCATTAAAAGATCATAATTATAAATGTAAATTGAAGAAATATGGGGTCAGTAACATAGTGTGGTCAAAAAGATTGGGACGGCACATAGATTGTTGTGGGGGCAGACTTATATTTGTGTCTTATCTTTCTCCTAGTTTTTTGTGTCAAATAATTGCATGGGGGCAAGTGGCCCATTTATAATCTTGTTATGGTCTAGATATGACTTTTATTGTATTTGTAAAATAATTGGGGAGCTTTGGTCTGTTTAATTTATATATGACTGTTTTTGTTTTTAAATTAAATGTTAATGGAAACCTATAATGAACATTTATCATGTACATTTATGTATGTGTGGTATGAGAGGGTGTGCAATTAAAAGTGAATGCTGTTTAGAAGTGTATTCTGACAGGCCTACAATTACTTAATACTTAATCTTTATTAGATACAGGCTATGATGACATGCATGTGCAGTAATAATATGACTACGATGGTGATCGAATGACATCAATTAAGTTGTGATGGTTTATAATCGGTGATAAGTTTGATAGTGATGTTGGTGGTGGCACACATTAGAACCAGAAGTGACCTGTTGGATTAATTTAGGTGAATTTGTTGTTGTTTGTTTGTTTGTTGTTGTTGTTGTTTTTTTAGGGGGGGAGGGGGGGGGGGGGTGGGGGGTCAACAACTTAATTGCTGCTCTCTAGTCTTGTTGACAATCAAGACAACAATCTAAACCATTAAATTGCCTAATCCATAAGAACAATTTCCACCAATTATAAAACAGTTTAGCATGCCAACTTACACCCCCATACACAATTGGCCCCATAACAGTAGGATTTTTGTCTTTAATATGAAGACTAAATTAGAACTCAAAGCTGTAGATGGTACATTTAGCAAGGGAAATAGTTAACTGATGAAATTATAAAAAAAACATAAGTACTGTATAATTGGAGAGCATAATCAACATTGTAGTACATAAACACTACACGTGCTTTTATGAGAGAAAAAACATCTCATGAATAATAATGATATGCTAATGAGAAAATTTGTGCGTAAATATGCAAATCATATAAATACAGCGCGCAAGTTGAACTGCGCATGCTCAGTAGAATTTCGCTGCTGTACGTACAGTTTCAAAACACTTCAAATACTTTTACGTGAGAAATAGCATTACATGGGATCATCCGGCGCCTCATGAATATTAAAGATCTAGATAAATCGCTTCTAATTTGACAGATTTTTTGGCCGAGTTCACTCTCTAGTCTTTATATTATAGTTACTCTATGGTTTTACCATTGTATATGACAAATGATAGTTTTGGAAAACACGCGCAATCTCCGCGCAATCACGTGACCGGGCTTAAAAAAAAGTTCGTTACGCGTTCGTCCCATAGATCATGTGGCTTAGCAAAATGCACACGCGATCAAATTTGTGTAGTACTCTATGGCGCACACGTTCTAGTCACGTGATTGCCCTTGTTAGTAAAAACTAACACCTTTTGAAGAAGAACGCCAAGACAGCCAATAATCACATCCGTGGGAGCGCTAGCACGCATTCATCGCGTATGTGCGCAACTGCCAGCGCGTTGGTGCCATAGAAGTAGTATATAAACAACTAGAAGAGAATCTACGCACTGCGCGCTAATTTTCCCATAGCCTTAACACGCGCCAAACATGGCCGGTTAGGGTAACTTCATGGACTGGCTAACATGGAATGCTGGGATACATTCTACGTCACTAATTTATTAATTTATTCAAACGTCATTTCGCTGAGGAACGTGAACAGTTATTAACTGCATACAATTGCAGCAGCGGAATATCAAAATGCAAACTGCGTCTTGTTCGAGGTCATCGCTAATTAATTATTATTCATGTATTCATATATTCATAGCATCTACGCGTACATTTAACCAATCACACATTACTGTCAAAAGTGGGTCGGGTCGAACCACGTTGTTTACGATACTGACACTAAAACAGATGATAATAAGAAATCCATTGATACATTAAATCAGCATACGCAAATCATACATGATTTGTGTCTGTTGATGTTGATTTAATGTATCAATGGATTTCGAGTGTATAATGTGTGTAATATCATTATTAACAGTAAATGCAAACACACATCGGTTCACAGTAAAAGGGAATATTCCAGACTCGCATGCTGCTGCAATATCTAGTTAAACACATGAGGGCCTAATTAATACAGACTGTATGAACACAAACAAGAACGGGTTAAACATGAAATGTCTGATACAGACGCTCTTCATGTTAGTTATAGAATGATTTAGTGATTATCTAGTTAAAAACTTGTAATGAATAATGTCTATACCATGTTCAGTTGAATTTGAGATGTTGACAAATTGACTGACCCATTTTCACGTAAATTAACTTAGACACAATTATAGGTATACAAACATACACATAAACACGCACGCACAACCACACACACACACACATACACACACGCACACACACACACACACACACACGCACACGCACACACACACGCGCGCGCACACACACACGCATACACACCTGGTCTACAATCCGAGGACCACCTTTCACGTGCATATTCTATCAGTAGTCCCGGGTCCAATTATGAACCTGTGGTACACCTTCCTTCATCACCATCACTTATCGTCCATCACCATCATCATCCTCATTTATCATGACCATCCATCACCAATATCAGTGCCGTCCATGATCACGCTCCATGCATGGCCATTTACCGCCACAGATGGCGTGATTCCACCAAGGGCACCGGAAAATTCCAAACTATGAATGCGTCTTTCTCAATAGGGTGCCGTCAAAACACACAAAAAAGAAAACACACATAATTTCCGGCACTTTAGTATTAATAGCTAATAATGAATAGCGCCATCTATAGATCACTTTGCACCCCTAACCCTAGGTAAAAAATGTGGGGACCGGGATTTCGGTCCCGACTTTTAAAATGTCCCCGATATTATGGTGTGTTTTCATGCAGTGGTCCCGACTCTGTGGTGTAGGTGTGTACACACACACACACACACACACACGTTATGAAGAGCTTAATTCCAAAAGGCGCTAAATCTACTTTCCCTAAATATCAGTACAGTAATGAGTACAGTAAAGTATAGCTATCTAGAAATCAACATTTTAAGACAAATTACACGATACAAATTCAAAATATGGAACGTTCCATTTTCCTATTCAAATAATTGAGCAAAGAAATCTGTTTTCTTGTAAGTTAAAAAGTAGATTTAGCGCCTTTTGGAATTAAGCTTTTCATATAGACACATTATACAGACACATCCGATTCTGCCACATAATCATGCAATCATAGATAGCCCCGCATTAATATTCATGACAAAATAGTTATTGCAATCTCATGAATTGTTTTCAAATGAGTAATCTACATACACTAGGAAATGTGGAAAGAAGCAAATTCATACCATTCAAATAACATTTATTAAATTAACATAATGTTCAACAGCATAAAAACATATGTCTTAAATAATGTCGACATTAAACTTCAATTGAGAATTGACTTGACTTACTTGACTTATGCCTTTCACTCCAACGGTGGGTTGAGTGGTGGCATCTGCATCACGATTTCCCTCCATTTTTGCCGATTACTTGCCAGGTGTGCAGCCTCTGTGATGGAGTTTATATTTCGGTTGGAGCAGTCTGATTTGATGAAGTCTGTCCATCGCTTTGGAGGTCTTCCACGTGGCCTGGCCCCGTCTATTCTTCCTTCTAGTACAACTCTTGGGAAGCGTGATGGAGGCATTCGTTGTGTGTGTCCAAAGAAGCGAAGTCTTTTTTGGGATATCCGGTCTATTACTGTGTGATTCATGTTGAGCTGGTTTCTTATAATTGTATTTCTAATTCTGTCCATTCTTGTAACACCAAGAATCTTCCTGAGGCATGTCATCTCAAATGTCAGGAGTCTTCTCTCGTCTTCCTTTTTTAGGGTCCAGGTTTCGGATCCGTAAAGTAATATCGACAGGACAAGCACTTTGTAAAGCTCTGTCTTTGTTCTTTTTCTAATTTTGGTTGATCGCCAGATGTTGTGAAGTCTTTGGACTACGCCCATAGCCTTTCCAATGCGGTGTTTAATGTCCTCAGTGGTAGATCCATTTTGGCACATTATTCCGCCTAGGTATGTAAACTTTTCCGCTTGTGCTAGTTGTTTTCCATCTATGGTGATGTTTAGTTGTTTGACCTCTTTGCTGATTGCTGATTTGAGCTGCTTTGTTGGACTTTGGAGTTTGAAGGTCCTTTTCACTTTCAGCTATCAGTGCAATGTCATCAGCAAAACGCAAGTTGTTGATGATTTGGCCTTGGATGTTTGTTCCAATGTTGATGTCCTCTAGTGCATATCGCATCACTAGTTCAAGTAGGATGTTGAACAGCTGTGGAGACAGAACGCATCCTTGCCTTACACCTGTTGTTGTTCTGAAGCAGTCTGTAGTGTCTCCGTTGACTCGTACCGCACTGAATGACTTCTGATATAAGGCCTTCATGAGTTCAATGATTTTGCTGGAGAATCCAAAGAAGCCGAGGGCTTTCCAGAGTCCCTCCTGCCAAACCGAGTCAAAGGCTTTTTCAAAGTCGATGTAGCAGCAGTATAAGTCTCTCTTTTTCTCTATGTACTTTTCTGTTATTTGTCTGATTGTTAGTTGGTCAATTGTTGACCTCCCCGGTCGAAACCCTGCTTGAGCTTCTGACAGTATTTCTTCCGCTCTATTTGTGAGGCGTCTCTGTAAGATGGTAGTCATCACCTTTCATGCATGGCTTAGTAAGATGATTCCTCTGTAATTGTTGCAATTCAGTTTGTCTTTCTTTTTGTAGATTGGTGTGATGATGGCCTTCCCCCAGTCATCTGGAAATGTTCCCGTGTCCCATATTTTCTTACAGAGTTGGTGAAAGATATTGATCCCGGTCTCGCCTGCTGCTTTAATTTCCTCAGCTGTTACACAGTCAAATCCAGGTGACTTTTCATCCGTTAGTCTGTTCACAGCAGCTCTTACTTCATCACGCATGATTTCAGGTTCTGCATCGTGTTTTGGCATTTGAGGGATATTTTTTGCAGCATCCTCATTCACACGGTTCCTTCTATTGTAGAGCTCTTCAAAATTCTCTTTCCATCTTGATTTTACGTCTTCAAGTTCTGTTAAGACTTTGCCATCTTTATTCTTAACTGATTGCATTCTAGTTGAGGCCTTCTTAGTTATTGTCTTGATTGTAGCGTAGACTTATTTTGCTTTTGATGCTTGGTGGGCTTTGTCTACTTTTTTGCATAAGTCTTCTAGCCAGGTGTCGTGACAATCTTTGGTTTTCCTCTTTATCTCTCGGTTCAAGTAGTTGTATCTGTTTTTTTTTGGTTGGGTCTAATAACTTTGCTTGTTTTACCCTGCTACGTTCTTCGGTCAGTTGAATTACTTCCGCACTTATCCATGGTTTTTTCCTGTTTCTGTTTCTTATATCCTAGAATTTTCTTGGAAGTTTCGTTGAAGGTGGTTTTCATTTCCTCCCACATAGTTTGTGCGTCTGTGTCTGTGTCGGGTAGGTCTAGCAGTGGTGCAAAACGCCCTCCAATTTCAATTTCATAGTTTGACTTTGTCTGTGGGTTTTTCAGTTTGAACACATCATACCGTTTAGGGTATTTAGTTATCCTCATGGTCTTGAATTTCAGGCGTAAGTTGGCTATCACAAGCTGGTGGTCAGATCCTATGTCAGCACTCGGGAAACTTCTGGCATTTGTGACACAGTTTTTGTATTTGTTGTTTATCATGATGTAATCTATCTTGTTGTGTGTCTTTTGGTCCGGTGATTCCCACGTCCAATGGCGGCTTGATTTCTTCTGTTTGAACATGGTGTTGCAGATACACATGTCATTAACGGCACAGAAGTTCAGTAGTTTTTCTCCCCTGTCATTTATCTTGCCAAGTCCATAGTTGCCCAGGACACTTTCCCAGTTTGAGCGATCTTCTCCAACTTTGGCATTGAAGTCGCCCATGATGACAAGTAGGTCGCTGCTATTTGATTGGTTGATGGTTAGTTGCAGTAGGTCATAGAATTCATCTACCTTCTCCTCAGTGTCTGCTGTGTTAGGTGCGTATACTTGTATTATGGTCATGGCGCCAGTCCTCATCTTAAAACGGGCCGTTATTATCCTAGGTGATAGCGGGTTGTATCCTAGTAGGGCATGTTGTGCTTTTTTGTTCAGGATGAGTGCTACTCCTGCACGATGTGTTGTGTCGTTGCTGGAGCACAGGATCTTGTAGCCCTGTGTTGTGAACTCTCCTGAGTCAACCCAGTGTGTTTCTGCGACTCCCAGCACTTCCCAGTCAAACTTCTCCATCTGATTTAGTAGAATGTCCAGATTACCTTGTTGGTGTAATGTCCTACAATTCCATGTTCCTATTCCGGTGGTTATTTTGGTGGTTAGTAGTGCCATATTTCCGTCCGAGTTATCGGCATCATCCCGTCTAATCGGAGTTCGGCTTGGTGCTTGACCCCTTAGGTTTAGAGATGATGCGTCATCCTTCGCTACGGTTGGTAGGTTCATCAGGAGAGGTGGTTGGTTAGTATGGGCAGGGGCTTTAACCCTGGTGTTGGTTTTGGCTTTCATCATGATGCAGTTTCGCTCGTTGTTAAGCTAGGCGGGTGAGACTTTCCTCTCCTAGCCACCCTGGTCTGTTTGTCGCCAACTGAACAAGTCAGTTGGTTTACAACCCCACCACGCGAAGGTAGACCAGGACGATTACCCATTATCTCACAAGTCGGTTGTCCGCTCGCATCACACACTACATTGTGGTTGTAGTGTGGTGTTTGCTACCACGGACGGTCTCCTCCTTGTTGTCAATCATACAAGTATGATAGAATACAGATTTTTTTGGGGGGGAATTTTTTTTTTGAGAATTTTTTTTTTGAGAATTATAAAAAGACAAAACCATTTTCTGTTAAACAAAACATTATCTCTAAAGGTATTTTCCGTGCAAATCAACATTTTTTTATATATAAATTAGTTGTCTCTTTTTCTTTTATAAGATATATTGCTGAGATAAATAAAAGTACTTTGCTACGTACGAATTGTGTATTAGGATTATATAACAGCTATACATACATATTGGCTTTTGTCAATAACTTGGTATGAGTAATATTTTGTACATGAAATAGATATGAACTAAATATTACAAAACAACATTTTTAGCAGTCTTTTTTCAATGGAAAAGTTATGTACTTCCAGTATGCTAATTGTCTGAAATTCATTAATTCTCAACAAAACTAATACAATTGATCTTCATGAATCCAGTTTAACTTGTATGAGCATTTTATAGTCATATGGAAATGAAATCATTATTTTCTCACTTAACTTAAAAACAAAACTTGAATTATGGATAAATCCCTATAAAAAAATTAACAATTGCCACTACAACCTACCATACGATAAGAACAACAACTACAGCAACTACTACTACTACCACTATAACAAGAAGATATTTAGGAGGGAAATTGAGAAAGGCAATCCCATATAAGAGGAAAACTGGGAGAGAAACAGAAACAAATAGAAGGGCAAAGAAAAATACAATTTAGGAGAGGGGGATATGCATGGAACATGAGACGTATATATTAAATAGTATCATAATAATTTAAGTCATGTTGTGGCAAGATTGTGCACAAAAGACTGCAAACTGATGTTCCGGGTACAAATATAAACGTTATAAATTGCATCAACAAAACATATAATTAATTTCAACTAATCATTTCCCGACAAACATTTTCACCGTTTGATTGACCAATTAAGGAATCAGCAACAATTACTATTTGAAGTAAGTTTCTTATTTGAACACGAACTACTTAATTATCCAGAATATCAATAAAAAAACAAATAAAAAATTGTGCTCAATTAAAATTTTATTTTACTGCGATGTCACTCAATTCGTAGGAATATTGAATACAATAATATGTGTCCAACATGTGGTGAAATATTCCAAAACATGAATTCCAGACACTAGATGTGTGTACATATATAATCATCACAAAATAAGAATACAATATTTTAGTAAGAAGTCAATTCAACTAATACGTTTACAGTGGAAGCATGCACCTGCCAGAGAAAGACATTATTACAGGAGCAGGATCAAGACCGGGTTGTATGAAGTTTACTAGTTCAACGGCCCAACACAGCAGTAAACCTGACACAATGAGAACATACATGCGGCCTGCCTACAGTGCCCGTCACAACGAGGTTTTACTATTCATATACATTTGATTCCAGAATCTAATTAAAAAAGGTGAACACAAATTCGCAGCTACAAGCCGACAGGGATTTATCCTTCAATCTCAATCCCTCTACTTTGTTGTATTTGGTGACAATAGCTAAAGTTCTGAACTATAAAAAACATATAATTGAGTGTGCTGGCAGTCCTGGGGTATTAGTCTGTGAATTGTTTTCAGAATCATCTTGTATACATGTTCACACATTATGAGGATACTAAGCAAGATTTATTCTGGTGCTGTCCTAGCTTTGATTATAAATGCGCAGTAGGACAGCAATATATTTTGTTTTGACTTGTCAATGGATCATGTACTACATAATTGTACATCGGCTGGACCATAGCATAGGCAATATTCATCAGTGTGTGAATTTCGATCAGTTGTCACTGTCCTTCATGTCCTCTGGTAATAGCGTAAAGAGCTACAATGTTCACATGAATCACATCTAGTAGATTCCTTACTAATTAGGATCAATTGTGTGACTGACTAACTTATTTAAGTTTATCGAGCCTGTCTACTGCCTAGGTCCGTCTTCAAACTGTAGCTCCACCATGGCTATTCACCAACTGCAACACTTTAAAAAAATCAGTTCTCTTATCCGGAGATTATTTACGAACTGCTCAATATCATTTCGCATGAAAATAAGAGCGGGTAGTCCTGGGCTGGTATTCAATTCAATACTTAGCCTAAGTAAGAAATATACTTAGCATTTTCTAGGCTGAGAACTCGACTTTTGTACTTTTTTTAACAGTAAAACAAAATCTAAATGTAATATTTGAAGACATTATGACATCAACATTTTTGTAAGATTATCAGTTGATGAATTATTTAAATCTCAATTACTTACTTAAGTTAAATTTTGACTTAAGTATGGAATTGAATACAGGCCCAGGTACATGTATTGTATGAATTGAAGTAGTACAGTTATCTCAATTGTAGATTTGTATTGCTGATGATACAAACCGTCGAACACCAGTGCAGACCACAGCTTCAGGGGCGCACTGTTAAAATAAGAAGACACAATGAATCAACACACAGTGTACAATAATATAAAACAGATCCAGAAATGAATGCGACTGCTAATAATGGTTATAATACAATTCAAAATGGTGCAGTTGTTCTAATTGAGGCACACAACATATGCTGCTCAGCCCAGGTTCATACTTTTCTTTTAGACAATTTGTATAGTGAAATCAAAATTTTAGCAGAGACCCAAGAAGACTGGGTCATGAAAAGTCAAATCTGTTTTAATAGTAATAAATCACATTTCTTTACAATACTGTACATATATATACCAGAACATCCATGAACAAGAATTACTAAACGTTTAACTCTTACTCTCAGGTAGATTTTGATACATCGTTTTATAATTGGCAACATGAATTCAAGACAAGGCATGGCTTGTTTAAATAATAGAGGAACAATTCAATTCAATGCATTCCTTATTACTTTAAAATATGCATTATTATTTGACCAAGATCGCTTTTAGTTTTACTTAGTCTTAGTTCGCGCAGTCCAACTGTCCAAGTTGTTAATTTAAGTAGTTAAGCGCTGTTAGTGCTAGACTAGGCCTAGGCCTAGGCCTAGGCTAGGCTATGCAAAGGCTTGCTGCTTTATATGTTGTGGTAACTGTTTCTACTGTATACCGAGCTACAATGTTCAAATGAATCACACTCAGTTTTAGTACTAGATTCCTTACTAATTAGGATAAATTGTGTGACTGAATTATTTAAGTTTATAATGGAAAGTACCCCGTTCCGTTATTTCTGGGCCACCCTGTATAAGCAAATAATATGCGTATGACGTAATACTCCACGTTGACACTGTTTAACAATAGTAATTAGGTCCGGTAAGCTCCAGCATACTTATCTTGCCGGACCTAGTTACTATTGTTAAGCTTGCCAACGGGGAGTCTATACGTCATACGCATATTATTTGCATACATCACAGAAGGGGTCTATTGGATGTATAGTCAACCCGTGCTGTTCACTACCTGTTCGCTGCCTTTGAACCATTTTCGTTTTTAGTTAACGCGCGTTCACAATGACGTCATTTCCTTCCACACACAATCATGACAAACACTCACACACACACCTTACACACTCAAACATACACATGCGCAAACACACGACCACTGAATTATTCAAACTCCAACACAGGGCACACATACACACATGCAATCACACACACACACACACACACACACACACACACACACGCACACACACCTACATGCATACATACACAAACGCACGCACGCACTCGCACTCAAACAAACACAAACACACACAAACGCGCACACACATACACAAAGCCACAAACGCACACATTCAAACACACACGCATACACCAGTTACATAATCCACCACACATACACATACACACGTATAAAACACACTGACTCACTCTCTGACTCAGGTGCACAGGACGGTGTGTCCCTTCGCTCCCCTACAGATTCTGTTCCACTCAGGTCTGTTCTGGGCTATGAGCTCTGCCTCGTGTAAAGGTAGTCCCACGTCGCTCTGGGCTTGGTCTCTCCATCTCGTAGGAGGGCGTCCTGGGGGTCTACGTGCGTCAAAGTCATTTCTGTATGCTTGGTATGGTAGGCGGTGATGCGGCATGCGGACAACATGCCCAAACCATTTCAAGCGTCGCTTTGTTATCTCTTCACAGATGGTGTTTGTGATGCTTAGCTTTTGTCGGATTTCTTCATTTCTCACCCTGTCCATTAGGTGAACTCCCAGGATGGTCCGGAGACACCTCATTTCAAAAACCTCAAGTTTCTTTCTGTCTGATTTACGCAGAGTCCAAGATTCCGCTCCATATGTAGCAATAGGGAGGATGAGGGCTCTGTAGATTCTAACTTTAAGCGTTCTTGATATGTCTTGGTTGGACCAGATGGTACTTTTTAGCCTTCCAAATGACCAGGCTGCCAGTCTTACTCTCCTTTTCACATCTTCTTCTATGTTAGGAACTATGCTACCAAGGAATAAAAACTTGTCCACTTTCTCAATGTTGGTGTTGTTTAGAGAGATCTGTCGATGATCCTCGGTCATGATTTTACATTTTGCAGTATTCATTTTCATACCCCATTTACTGCATGCTTTCTCCAATTCACTTGTTGAGACTTGGAGTTTCTCAAATACCAGTTCCATGAGAGTGGTGTCGTCTGCATATCGGATGTTGTTAACCCGCATGTCACCCATCTGTACTCCACCATCCAGCTTTTGAATGTCCTTCATCACAAATTCCAGGAATAGGTTGAAGAGGCTTGGAGAGAGGAGGCAGCCTTGCCGGACACCAGTTGTGACTTCAAACCATTCGGTTATCTTTCCATTCACCATGACAGAGCACTTGGTTTGTTTGTACATGTTTTCAATGAGGTCAGCCATGGACTTGTCCACACCAATGGAACGCAGACATTTCCAGAGAGCTTCCCTCCATATGGTGTCAAAAGCTGCCTTAGAGTCGACAAAGTTCCAGTGGATTGGTACCCGTCTTTCTCTGGCTTTCTCGAAGATTTGTCGAACGATAAACACAGCATCTGTGGTGCCTCTGGAACTTCTAAATCCACATTGTTCCTCTGCCAGGTAATTGTCTATGGTTCCTTGAATTCTCGTGAGGACCATTCTACAGAACACTTTCCCAGGTATGGAGAGTAGAGTGATGGCCCTGTAGTTCGCTGGATCTAGTTTGTCTCCTTTCTTGAACACTGGAGTGATGAGACCTTTGCTCCAGTCCTCTGGTGTTTTACCTTCCGACCATGCCGTGTTGATAATGTGAAGCAGGAGTTGTCTCATTGCTAGACCACCAGCCTTCAGGGTTTCTGCAGCAATTTTATCCCAGCCGCAGGCCTTGTTTTTTCAGCTGTTTAATTGCTGCTTGTACTTCTCCGATTGTGAAGGGTTCACTAGGGGTGTCTGTAGGTTGAGGGTCAGGTATGGCGTGGAGAACATTTTCATCTCTTGGAAATTGCATGTTCAGGTGAGAGCTAAAGTGTTCTTCCCAGCAATTCAACACCTCTGTGGGAGCCGTTTTTAAGATGCCTTCTTTGTTCTTCGCTGCAGGTTGCATCTTGTCTCTTTCACCAGCAAGTTTCTTCACCTTCTTGAAGAGCTCGTGGCTGTTGTTCTTTGAGTGAGCGATTTCCATTTCTTCCACTTCAGTGTTGAGAAGTTTCTTCTTCCACTTCTTCACTTCATACTTGACAGTCTTGTTTAGTTTATTGTAATCTTTCTTGTTCCGGACCGAGGGCTCGTTCAGCTTGAGAATTCTTGCCTTCCTCCTGTGTTCACAAGCCTCGCGAACCTCTTCTGGGAGACCCTTGACTTGCTTGGATCTTTTGAAACACACACACACACATATACATGTTGATACTTCTCTGATTACGTAATTCTGAAGACGGTGTACTGGATTTCCGACGAACCTAAAATCGGGCATGAACTCGTGCTCAGATTGGCCAGACGACGAGAGAGAACGTAAGTGACGTAATTTCTCGCCTAAATGACGTCATTTCTTCTAGTAGGGGCCACAAATATGGGTGTTCACTGCAGTTTGGGGTACAATTGTTTTATTTTTTAATTTGCATAGATACAGAGTGTCTCTTTTGACGAATTTTCTTCTTTTGATCCAAGGAGTATGTATGCCAAGTAAAACAATCGTACCCCAAAATGCAGTCATGGACCCTTTAACCACCCCACTACTCGTCGTCCTCAGGTTTGCGAAAAGTCCGTAATATACCAGCCCGGACCGTATCAAAGGCCAATGACCAAGACACGTCTACTGCAGATATCTACCGTATATTTAGGTCGAGTGGGACGGGGAGCTCCGGGCGGTAAACACTGTAGACAAGGACCCCGTCTTAACCCACACAAACTTGTCGCGAACGATGTGGGGTTAGTCCTTAATTCATGAATCTTGTTACAAAAATAATGCATCTGACAGAAAATCTGAACATGAGAAAGAACGCCGAGAATATGAATTTTGAAAATAATGGAATGAATACGAAGCTACTTACCGAATAATTATGTTTGAGAGTGATTTTTCAGTTCTTTAGATATCCATCGTCACGAAATCTCCGTGTCAAAGTTGAAACAATAAACATCATCTCCGTTAAGTGACGTCAGTATAGAGGTCAAATCTGATATTCAAGATGATTCCAAATATGGTCACAGTTTGGCCTTACACGGCAATCGCGCGATGACGTTTGAATAAATTAGTGACGTAGAACGTATCCCAGCATTCCATGTTAGCCAGTCCATGAAGTTTCCCAGATTAGCGCGCAGTATGACCCCCCTGGTTCACACTAAGAAAAAAGGGTGCAAAGTATGCAACACTGGCGGCTCCTTTTTAGGTACAACTTAGCACCTTTAAAGGTGCAATCTTGTACCTTTAGGGTACAACTTTGCACCTTTAAATGTGCAAAGTGCCACTTTGCACTTTAAGGTACAACTTAGCACCTTTAAAGGTGCAATCTTGTACCTTTAGGGTACAACTTTGCACCTTTAAAGGTGCTAAGTTGTTCCTTAAAAGGAGCCGCCAGTGTTGCATACTTTGCACCCTTTTTGCTCCTTTTTTTCTTAGAGTGTTGGTCCGCACTCAGTTTTGCGTCTTTGTGATTGTATGCGCAAAATAACAATGACTTTAAGCGTATTAGATGCGCCGTGGTTCTGGAGGCTCATACCAAAGGCGTAGTGCAATCTTGTACTACGCGTAGTACCTGGGCGTAGTGTTTAATTATAACAATACCTGGGCGTAGTGTTTAATTATAACAATACGTTCAAAAAAGCCCAGAACAAGCAAATTACTCAAGCTAAAAGAGCTATGTATAGTCTGATAATAAAATCTCGGAAGTTAAGACTTCCTTTAGACATACAGGTATAACTTTTTGATCGGATAGTGGTGCCCGTACTTATTTATGGAAGTGAAGTCTGGGGTTTTGAAAATATTGCGCAGATCGAGGCCTTGCATGCACAATATTGTAAGCAATTGTTAAGATTGAGAAAAAGTACGATGAATAGCATGGCACTGGGTGAATTAGGTCGGTTTGAAGTATCATTAGTTGTAAAAGAAAGAATGGTTAACTATTGGTTTAGAACTATATCTGGTAAGGAAGTCAAGTATTCAACGACAGTGTGTAATATTTTGAAACTCCTGCGAGATAATGATATATTTTCCTCTAAATGGACTCGATATGTACATACTGTTTTGCATGAATTAGGTATGTCAAATTTGTGGTATGAATATGAAAAAGTAAGTAGTTCATGGGTGAAATCAGCCCTTAAACTAAGATTAAGTGATACATATTCTCAAAATTGGCACTGTAAAATTAACGATAGTACATGTTGTTTAAATTACCGAATTTTTAAAAGTAAGGTAATTATGGAACCATATTTGATATTAATGCCGCCCTCATTGAGAATTGCTTTAGCAAAGCTCCGATGTGGAAATCACAGATTGCCTGTAGTAACTGGAAGATATAATGGAATCGAAAGAAAGGATCGCATATGCGAGCTTTGTAACAATAATAAATTAGGGGATGAATTTCATTATCTATTTGAATGTCCAGTACTAGATAATGAAAGAAAGACCTTTATAAAGTCATACTATAGAGTGAGACCGAATGTAATGAAAATGAGTCAGTTATTTAATAGTGTAAATCATAGGGAATTAGCAAATGTATCAAAATTGTGTTGTATCATAATGGCACTCTATAAGAAATATTTAAAGTCTGCAGCCACAACGCTGATTTGTAGTATGTATGATTATCCTTCAAATTGACGAATAGTGGTAACTTGGAAAGTATTATAGTCATTTATAATATGTTGATGCACACGTTTACTGCATGATCTGAACAAGTACCTTTGTTGTATGTAAATAGTTTTTGCTCTTGTTTTTTTTCTTTCTTCTCTACTGCATTGATATTTCAATAGCCGTTGTGCATTCTCTTGATAGTAACATTTCATTGGTCAATTCATAGCTTGCGATTGACCTTGTTTTCTTTCTTGTACTTCTTTATTATTATTATAAATATTGCGATTGCGTTTTATTTACTTGTCTTTGTTTGCTAAATATCGTCTTCACACCATATTATAATGATTATTTAGCCCCCATAATTATGAAAGTTAAGTATATTACTATATTGATTCTGGAATAGTTCATTTTTACAAACTTACTTTAGATTATTATTAATAGTTTCCTGCTAACTTGTCAGTATCACTGTTCATTTATTTGGTCATCATTGCATAGCGGTTTCACCCTTAAAGTAATATCACCTTTTAGTAAAGGTATAGGGAAATTAAATTTGACAAGACCGAGTTTATCATCTCAATGATCTTCACATTTTCGAAAGTTTATATTTTTGATCGATTTTAAATTTGCAATTAACTTACTTCCTGTTTGTTTTATGTTACATGTTATTTTTCTGATATTTTGTGATATATTGTTTTGAATATGTGTATATATATCTGTATATATTTGTTATATTGTGCTAAATGTGATTTTCTTCAATACCCTACGACAGGGTGACATGAGAAATAAAACATTGAACATTGAACAAAGACGCTTAATGGAAAGACCGACCACTGGACAATTTTCTTGTACAAAGTGAATGGGCAGCGCGCGATGTCCTCAGTTAATGCGCGCAATTACAGTCCTGACGTCACAATGTAAATTGCACAAGGGGTTCCCCACATATTTATTATTGCAGTTGTTGTTGTTGCTGCTGGCTTAATGTGAATGACTCGGCTATTTTTAGCCTAGCAACAACACTATTTTCGGAAATAAATCAGCTGACTAAGCGCACCGATTTTATAATGCGCACACATACGCAGTTATCATTGGTCAATTATTCCACAAAGCAGTATCATGTTGGGAAGAACAAAGTCGATTGGTTTGTCGGTGCGTATATTCCAGACAGTGTGCGTGATAATATCAAAGACTGTAGAATTACAAGACAGCTCACTGGCGGTCGCGCAGCGATGTCCCTTCAAACAGAATGAAGATTCAAATCGAGCTTAAGCCTAGAGCTTAGTAGCCATATGAAATTTATTATATCACTGTATTTGTGTCATTTTTATTAATAAAAAAACATTTTAAAATTATAGACGATCGCTTTTTTTGGAAATTCAGTTCCATTCTTTAGTAAGAATTTAAAAGAAAGTAAGGATCAAACTGTACTTACAAATACTCGGCAAATCAGGCTAGCATGAAGATTGAGCAACAGCTTAAGTGTCGACCTTAGTAACCTATAGGAATATGTTTTTATGTAGAATTAATATTATCCTCATGATAAGAAAAATATTTAAAAATTATAGTCGATAGCCATTTTACAATTGAAATCAAAGCTGTGAGAAACATATTTTTTAAATTTAAAGATTTGTTACCGTGTAGAGAAAAATGGCAATGGCTACTCGCGTGTTATACTGTTAATGCGCGCTCAGTCCGCGCACTGTCTTTATTTAATTCTTTATAATTGTACGCGCAAATTGTGCGCAAAGCAAATTTCACGCGCGATATGCAAATTTAGGGTCGTCAAACTTTATCACGTCATCTTGAAGTTATTTTTAGTCAGGCGAAGTAAACATTGTTATTGTGACGTCATAATGAAAAGCCTGCGTATCAAAGTGCGTGTTAATTTTGTACATCGCGCTCTGCCCATTCACGTTGTACAGGATAATTGCACAGTGGTCGGTCTTTCCATTAAGCGTCTTTGATAATATGCAAATATCCAAATATGCCATTGCCTGTTTATTGTGCACGTTCGAGATCTGTGAATTTAACAATTCTTTATTTAGAAAATGTGAGTGAAAATCTCTAAAAGCTATCGACTATAATTTTATAATGTTTTTCTCTTCTCAAGAACAATATTTATTTGACATAAAGACATATCCCTATAGGTTACTAAGGTCGCCACTAAAGCTCTTGGTCAATCTTCATACTAGCCTAATTTGCCGAGTTTTAGAAAGATCGGTCTAATCTTGATTTAAAAAAAAAATCATACTAAAGAATGGAACTAAATTTCCAAAAAAGCTATCGACTATAATTTTAAAATGTTTTTTTTTTATTAATAAAAATGACACAAATACAGTGATGTAATAAATTTCATATGGTTACGAAGCTCTAGGCTTAAGCTCGATTTGAATCTTCATTCTGTTTCAAGGAACATCGCTGCGCGACCGCCAGTGAGCTGTCTTGTAATTCTACAGTCTTTGCTCATACCAAAGACTGTAGAATTACAAGACAGCTCACTGGCGGTCGCGCAGCGATGTCCCTTCAAACATAATGAAGATTCAAATTGAGCTTAAAAGAAAGTTGGGTACACCCAGAAGTTTGGGTACAGTACTGAATCTTGTTCATTTCAATTAATGAAAGAACATTTTAAAATTATTGTCGATGGGTTTTTTTAAAACAAATGTTCCCTTTGTTAGTATTAATTAAAACAAAAGTAAGGATCAGAACGTACTTACTTAAACTCGGCAAATTCAGGCTAGTATTACGATTGAACATCAGCTTCTCTCCAAGTTGGGTACACCTGGGGGACACGTTATTTTACATATTTAATTTTATCTTTGTTTAGTTATAAATATTTAAAAAATATTGACGATTGCGTTTTTACGTTTATAATTATAGCTGTGAAAAATACATTTTTTGAAATTTAAAGATCTTACCGTGTAGAGAAAAAAATGGCAATGGCTACTCGCGTATTTTAATGTTAATGCGCGCTCAGTCCGCGCACTGTCTTTATTTAATTCTTTATTATTGTACGCGCATCCAAGTGCGCAAAACAAATTTCACGCGCGATATGCAAATTTGGGGTCATCAAACTTTATCACGTGTTCTTGAAGTTATTTTCAGTCAGGCGAAGTAAACATTGTTATTGTGACGACATAATGAAAAGCCTGCGTATCAAAGTGCGTGATAATTTTGTACATCGCGCTCTGCCCATTCACTTTGTACAGGATAATTGTACAGTGGTCGGTCTTTCCATTAAGCGTCTTTGCTCATACCATAGAAGTATGAATAAACAAACCAACCCGTTTATAACTAGAAGCAAAGACGCTTAATGGAAAGACCGACCACTGGACAATTTTCTTGTACAAAGTGAATGGGCAGCGCGCGATGTCCTCAGTTAATGCGCGCAATTACAGTCCTGACGTCATAATGCAAATTGCACAGGGGGTTCCCCACATATTTATTGTTGCAGTTGTTGTTGTTGCTGCTGGCTTAATGTGAATGACTCGGCTATTTTTAGCCTAGCAACAACACTATAAATAAATCAGCTGACTAAGCGCACCGATTTTATAATGCGCACACATACGCAGTTATCATTGGTCAATTATTCCACAAAGCAGTATCATGTTGGGAAGAACAAAGTCGATTGGTTTGTCGGTGCGTATATTCCAGACAGTGTGCGTGATAATATGCAAATATCCAAATATGCCATTGCCTGTTTATTGTGCACGTTCTAGATCTGTGAATTTAACAATTCTTTATTTAGAAAATGTGAGTGAAAATCTCTAAAAGCTATCGACTATAATTTTTAAATATTTTTACCTATACAAAGACAATATTGAATTAGAAAAGCAATGTGTTCCCCAGGTGTACCCAACTTGGAGATAAGCTGATGTTCAATCGTCATACTAGCCTGAATTTGCCGAGTTTAAGTAAGTACGTTCTGATCCTTACTTTTGTTTAAATTAATACTAACAAAGGGAACATTTGTTCCAAAAAAGCTATCGACTATAATTTTTAAATGTTTTTTCATTAATTTAAATGAACAAGATTCAGTACTGTAGCCAAACCTCTGGGTGTACCCAACTTTCTCTTAAGCTCGATTTGAATCTTCATTCTGTTTGAAGGAACATCGCTGCGCGGCCGCTAGTGATCTGTCTTGTAATTCTACAGTCTTTGCTAGAAGGCTCAATTAACGCGCGCAAGTCACGTGTCCCATAGACTTTGTACATGGGCAACATGGCGAAGTGAATCGATTTTTGAAGCTCCCGTGGACTACTTCTCTACGTCATCGCGTAGTGACCTAGAAATACTTGACCAATCATCATGCTATGCAGTGCGTACACTGTTAAAAAAAACAGTAGATTTTACAGGAAAAAAAATACAGAATCATTCTGTAAATTGTTGTAACTGGAAATTTCCTTTAATTTAACAGAAAAGATCTCTAAAAGAAAAGAAGAAAGTTTTTTTTACAGGAACTTGTTATGCTTACAGACCCCACGTACTGATTTTCTGTAATTTTACTGAGTGCTTCGTGAAATAAAATAATCCTCATATTTTAAGGAAAGATCTGTTTTCTTACAAAATTCATTTGAGAATCATCGTAGCCGCAGACCATCTGTAATTTTAAAGAATAATTCTAAAGGAAACGAAATAACTGTTTTTCAACAGAATCTGTCATTTATTTTACTTTAAATAAAAAGAAGAAAAGTCATTTTGCAGAAAATTGTTTTGCTTACAGACCCCATGTACCGATTTTCTGTAATTTCACAGATTGCTTTATGGAATAACGTAATCCTCATTTTTAAAGGAAAGATCTGTTTTCTTACAAAATTGTTTTGTGAATCATTGTTGCCGCAGACCATCTATGATTTTAAATAACAATTCTAAAAGAAACGAAATAACTGGATTCCAACACAATTTTGCATTTATTTTACTTTAAATAAAAAGAAGAAAAGTTTTTTTGCAGAAAATTGTTTTGCTTACAGACCCCATGTACCGATTTTCTGTAATTTCACAGATTGCTTTATGGAATAACGTAATCCTCATTTTTAAAGGAAAGATCTGTTTTCTTACACAATTGTTTTGTGAATCATTGTTGCCGCAGACCATCTGTAATTTTAAAGAATAATTCTAAAAGAACCGAAATAGCTGTTTTTCAACATAATTTTTCAATTATTTTACTTAAAAAGAAAAGAAGAACTGTTTTTTTACAGGAAATTTGTACGCTTACAGTACCGATTTTCTGTGATTTAACAGAGTGCTTCCTGATATAAAGCAATCCTCAGATTTTAAGGAAAGATCTGTTTTCTTACAAAATTGCTTTGAGAATCATCATAGCCGCAGACCATCTGTAATTTTAAAGAATAAATCTAAAGGAAACGAAATAACAGTTTTTCAACAGAATCTGTCATTTATTTTACTTTAAATAAAAAGAAGAAAAGTCATTTTGCAGAAAATTGTTATGCTTACAGACCCCATGTACCGATTTTCTGTAATTTCACAGAGTGCTTAGTGAAATAAAGTAATCCTCATTTTTAAAGGAAAGATCTGTTTTCTTACAAAATTATTTTGTGAATCATTGTAGACGCAAACCATCTATAATTTTAAATAACAATTCTAAAAAAAACGAAATAACTGGTTTCCAACATAACTTTGCATTTATTTTACTTTAAATAAAAAGAAGAAAAGTTATTTTGCTTACAGACCCCATGAACCGATTTTCTGTAATTTCACAGAGTGCTTTATGGAATTACGTAATCCTTATTTTTAAAGGAAAGGTCTGTTTTCAAAAAGCTAGGACTATAACGTGCGGTGTGCCCCAGGTATCAGTAACATTGTTTTAACTTATATTTAACTAGTTACCTTGTTGTACTGACTACTTTGAGTTTAGATTGTTTGCAGACCATTCAATATTTTCATACTTTTGATGAGAGTCAAAAGGAAATAGATTCAAATTAAGTTAATGAGCAATTAAATGCAGTTCAAAATGGTGTAATGCTAATAAACTCACTATTAATTTAAAGAAAACTAATTATATGATTATCCAAAGCAAAATACAGGTTACCTTGTTGTACTGACTACTTTGAGTTTAGATTGTTTGCAGAAGATTCAATATTTTCATAATTTTGATGAGAGTCAAAAGGAAATAGATTCAAATTAAGTTAATGAGCGATTAAATGCAGTTCAAAATGGTGTAATGCTAATAAACTCACTATTAATTTAAAGAAAACTAATTATATGATTATCCAAAGCAAAATACAGGTAATGAATGAAAACGGTGTCCTTAACTGTCTGGTACAGATATTAATCATGTTAATGTTGTAATTGTGGCATCTTGTCTAGGAGTTGAAATTGATAGTATACATTGATTTGGAAAAATCACATTGACTTTGTAAATAAGTGTGTTCGTAGAAAAGTGCGTTAGCTATTTAAATTGAGATATTTTGTGCCTCAGTATATTCTTGTGCTTTTGTATGAATCATGTATACAACTTCAAATTCTCTATGGAATTGAGGTATGGGGAAGCAGTTCTAAATCTCACTTGTATTCATTTAGCTCAACAAATGGCTATGCGAGCTATTATTTCAATTTCAATTTTATTTCCAATGATATAAAAACATCAACATTACGAAAAAATCAAGTGAACAATTAATATCACATTATTACATAGATCTATACGGCGGGGTAAGATCAATACTATATAATAGTATGATTAATAAAATAAAAGTCCACAAAGCTTGAAGAAAGGATAGCCCGTTGTAAGTATACTTTGATAATTATTACATTTTCATTATTGGGAAAATCCTCGAAACCACTGTTTAAACAATTGGGGATGTAAGATGATTTTAGTTTGCATGAACTTGCAGTTTCAACATTTGTATATGATTTGTACTTTATCACACTCATTATTAGAATATTGTCAGATGTTACACCATACTTATGAAACAAGACTTTGTTGGACCAAAGCTTTGGAATAGCTTACCCCAGAAGATTAAAGAACAAAAAACAAGATATTCATTTCATAAGACCCTCACAATTTATTTGTTGAACAAATACATCTTTTGCATAAGTTATTATTTAATTTCAAGAATTATTTATATCAGCTTTTGTAATACTGGATAATAAAGAGAACCGATCTCGACAAACACCTGTGCTAACTTTCGGTTCTCTACCCATCAGAGCCTAAGGCCCACATATTTGTGGTTTGGTAGTCCTACACTTAAACAAGAAGAAGACTAGTTATGTGTAGTGTACAGAAAGAAAGAGCATAAATTCCTCTATTTTTAGATCCATATTTTGTTACTCTACCTGCTTTAGTTATTTTTTAATGATTTTTTTATTATTGCGTAAATCACTATAATTTAGAAAAATCCTTAAATTGGCAACACATTGTAATATTTTAAAAACAGATATTGGCGTTCAAATTGGCAACTTTGCAGCAAAGTCACTTCATATATTTTGTCTTAAATGGTCATTACTAAATATTTTCCACCTATTTTTATGTCATTGGTCGGTCAACAAAATTTAGGAGTTGCCAATTTGTAGAGGAAAACAATGATCAGATTTGCCTTAAAATAGCTCTCGTCCTTGATGGGTTAACACCAATTTTAGTTTTTGTATAAATATAAAATAATAGTTTACAGTTCGTATTTTAATAATTTGCCTTGGATGTATGTTTTAATGTACATACGATATTGTTTTTGTTGTTGTTAATACACTTCAAACTTCAAAGATGGGACATATTATGGCCCCACAAGGGTACACCCACCTAGAACCCACTTAATGAAACCATATGGGGCCATCTGGGTGCCCAGATAATGAAACCATATGGGCAGCCCATAATGCTGGTTCCATAATCGATCCCCACGCTATCCCCATTGCTATCGGGAAATTCATGATCGATTATGAACAATTGTAAGTGAATGTAAATTTCTTTCTTTCTTTTTGTAATTAATTCTTTTGAAAGCATTGTTATCATGTCCTTGTTGTGTAATATAATTCATAAACATGTAAATAACAATTGTATATTGTGTTATGAATTTGATTTGAAGGCTAATCATTTCAGAATCAACTCTCTGCAAATACTAACCACTAAAAACCCGCATACCTAGAAGATGTGTATATATATGGAACCGATTACATAAAATGTTCGTAGGAAAGGTAGGATGTTAGAATGATAGGCTTAGGATGATAGGCTTAGGATCTTAGGATGATAGGACTAGGTTAGCAGGCATAGGATTACAGAATTAGGATTACGTTAGGGACGTGAATAAGTAGAATGAAGCTCCACCACAAGTGCGCCATATTTCATTTTTGTGATATGGATTGACTTTCTGTTTTTTTTTAAATGGATTGACTTTCTTTTTTTTTAAAGAAGAAATTGTTTTTATCACATACAGATATTTTATAAAAACAGAAAAGTAGTAAATTGCAATAAGATTTATGCAGTAAAATTACAGGAGTTCTCGAGACTCTGCTGCAAGTACATTTCTGTTTTTTAAAGAAGAAATTGTATTTATCACACACAGATTGTCTGTTAAAAACAGATAAGTAGTAAATTGCGAAAAGAAGTATGCAGTAAACTTACAGGACATCTCGAGACTCTGCTGCAAAGCACTTTTCTGTATTTTTACTGAGAAATTTTCTAACAGTGTAGACTATCGCGCTTATTTTCCTGCGCACTGTCCTAGATTTCCATTAGGTTACACAGTAGTTAGGGGACTACCTCTCCACCTCTCCTCAGCGCTGGCGAGCGGTCTTGGTTTTCCACTGTCAAGCTAGTTCAGATTGGACCTTGGGGAATTTATTTGATCCCTGTTCGCTCTTATCACTAGCCTCTAGGCCCTGATGTGTCAATTTACTGGCAGCAAGAGGAGGAAGTGAGGAGAAAGAGAGGAGGTATGTCAAGGTCGTTGGCCAGTGGACCCGAGCTAGACCAGAAGTGTTATAGTGTTAGTCTTAGTAATTAAACTCAGTAAAAGTATACTGTAGGTTATAACATTGGTTGTGTGAGTATTATATAAGGTTTGCGAGATGTGTGTATAAAAGAGACTGGGAGAGAGAATTCTCATTCTGGGGAAAACATTGCTAAAATCTTTCACTGCACATTTACCAGAATGATTGTTTAATAAATGCTACTCCCTTGGTTAAGTTTTTTGCCTCAAAAGAGACTGGTGTTTTACTTTTAGGATTAATTTAGTTAAGTGTCCACTACAGTCTACAGGCAGGATAACTGCTATAGACAACTTAAATAGACATGCTGTCTGAATGTTTATAGGTCATAATAAGAATGAAGAGGTCTGCAAACATAGACTAGTGGTCATACAGTGAACTGCAGCCCAGAGAAGATTATCTCTATGATAGCACTAGGCCTGGGGGGAGGAGGCAGTTAAAACAGCATGGGATTGTTGCCTGAAGAGATAAAAATGTCAACATCAGAAAAAAATGTGACCAGTTGATTTCCACCGAGGTGGAACTCACGCTAACAGGGCAAACACGTCATGATTACGCTTATGAGAACAATGAGAGCCATTGTGACGTATGCATATGAACTTGTTTTATTGACCTCGATCCCGTGACGACGCGTTTGAACTACTCTGTGATTGGTTAACTGAAGTTTCCAAGTAGCCCATAATGCAACCAGTTGTAGGCTCTTCCGGTGACCAAAAATCGCGGCACTCTGGCAGCAGTGACACCCCCATGGCTCATACTGGCTTCATTAATGTCGATTTATTTTTATATCAAAATTTACAAGCAATTTTTTGAAATATTAAAGAGATTTTCACTTATTTTGCTATAAGCTGAACACAATCCGTGATATTGATGAGTGATATAAAACAACTAACGTATTGTGATAGGCAGTCTATTACCTCTGAGCCCAACTCGGTAATAGATTTGACTATCACAAGAAGCCCATTCGTTAGTTGTATACTGTATTTAAAATAATAACTTACCTCCCCACTCCGATGCCAAAGAGAAGCATAAAGTCCCCACGGGATTGCATACTGTTGGGAACAAAATATATGTTATTAAATACTTTCATTTGTTTATCTAACATGATGAAGACGAAAGCGTTAATTTAACACCAAGTATGAGAAGATTAGGACTTGAAAATACCATTAATTGTAATTATATTAGCATTTACATTTTTATGGTACTTGTAAATCATAACGACCATTTAATTAGTCTAGTAACTGCAGATCCTTCAGTTTATATCGTATTTGTACTAGATCCTCACAAACCCAAACCAATACATTTACTTTGTCTAAGCATGCAAATCAAGTAGTTCAGTCAGTTTTGCGATGTAACGAGGTTTTTTGTCTTGCGTAAACAGGTAAAGGGATGAAAATTAACCACGATATTTAAGTTCAAAATAAAAAAAAATAAACTGGAGAGTTAGACTTAACATTGTTTTCTTGCATCATTTGAAAGCCTTATCACCGTAAACTGTAACATTTCACCTACTTGAGGTCCGCATTATCCGCGTGGTTTCTGAAATGTTTGACTTATCCATATGCCTGCAGAATGAATGTATTGCCATATTTCGTATGTAAATGTCAATCACTCCCCCAAAACTGTAGTAAAATCGCCATATCTCGATTTTCTAATGTACTATTTATGAATTCTCAAAAAGTTCAGATTTTAAGCTCGTAGTAAATATAAGTAATACCTCAGTAACAAGCTTCAACTTATTAAACCCGATCACTACGGGGACCGAGAATTCTCGGTCCCCGTTGTACCTACTCATATACGGGAACCGAGATTTCTCGGTTCCGAGCAAGGGGTATATTAATTGCATAAACATACATGTATGCATCTTGTAAGTACAATATTATTTGGCTGAATACAAAGATTGAACCCTTGGCTACATGTATATCAAGTTTCTCCGACTGTAGTTGCGTGATTATTGTTTTATTACAATTTTATCATGGTAATACACAATTCTAATTTCAGGATATTCGTATACAAACACATACAAGCCAGTTTATAGTTATCGCACAGAATTTCACTTCGCTGAGCCTATACTATGCATATCGATCGCCTCTATTGCGTGAACTACTTGAGCAGCGAACTCACGCTAGGTTGAATAGAAGCGAATACAATGCCATGGTCAAGCAGATATCGATCGGTTCTTTTGTGCGCGCCCAATGCGGTAACTCGACCGGTCCGTAAAATAATCTCGTATATAGCTATTGAAGCAGTATATCAATTGGCGTGGTAAAAGGGTTAAAAGTGAAAAAAATCCAGCGCCGACAAATGACTGATTTATCATAATATTACAACAATATTGTAGAGTAATACATACAACTTGTTTATGGCTATAAATGGGATTTAGACCGAATTAATTGCTAAATTCGCATTCTGTTGTGACGTTTGGTTATTTCGGACATGATCTGCCCTTTATAATTTATATTGTCCCATCGCAGCTCATCGCAACCCATGGCAAGCATCGTGTAACCATAGCCTAACGAGTTGGGACAGGGTGGTTGCGATCAATCGAAAAGTTGCGGTTATACACAAGTATGACGATGCGCCGAAATGCGCTAATCTGATGGGCTCAAATGCGCTTATATATTTTCTGACTTAAATTGAAAAATAAAAGTGGCATTTGTTCTTTCTAACAATTGTGTTGTAAGCTTCTCGCTTGGTTTTGAACTATACTTAATAGTATAAGGACTTCTGAATTAGAATCACTTCCACGAATGCTCTCATTTTTTTGAAATTCTGATTTCAAAAATTAGTATGTCCTTCCCACATGGGCAGGCGAAGATTTTACTCCAGGCTCTAATATCTAACCGTAACTGGCAAGAGACAGCTAAGGACTATTAAAAACAACGTGTGAGCACTACACACGTAACAATATTCATACATTTCCAATCACCGAATGCCCATCAAATCGCACAAATAACGCACAAAGGGCGTACAGACTGGCCATCGGATAGAGTGTCCGAGCTGCCATTCGGTATATGTACAGAGGGCATTAGTTGCCATGCATTACGAAACACACATATGCATTTTCTATAGGCCTGTACCATGACCCACGTTGTACACACACCCACAACTTACATGATAGACCATGACCCACGTTGTGTGGGTGTACGTCCACATGCACGGTACATGTCTATAGAAAGTGTGTATCGTACTGCGTGCCAACCATTGTATCTGTACATAAACCGAATGGCAGCCCGGACACTACCCTACGGACATTCTGTACGCTCACACCGGTCCAACACAGCATTCGGCATTGTATAGAAAAACTCGTATGCATCCAAGAGGGCTATGGGCTGAATGGCAGTGTTCCCCTGGCTGCCCTGAATAGTGTTTATTTAATCTTGAATTTTACCCTGTTTACTTTTATTTTCGACTTTGACTAATATTAAAGGGATAGTTGAGTTCTGGTAAGGAGAGTACAGTTTTGGTGAAACTGAATTTTAGTAACCAAAACCTGCATCATTGCATTACAAACTAATAGTTATAACTAGAAAGGAACACAAAATTACAAATGACGTAGTAAAGATCATGTTATCATTCAAAAAGAGCTGTTAAAACGTAAGAGGGCGCTCTCTAAACACTCATCGGTTTCAACCATTTTAAATAAAATATTGTGCATGTGATGCTTTGCTGAATAGTGATTAGATAGAGAAATAACCAACACCTATTTAAATACCTATTTTGTAACTTTTTTAAAAGAGGAAGCATTTAAAAAAAATTTTAACGGCTGGTTCACAAGTCTCTAATAAACCTGGGGCCCCAGGTTTATTACAAATTGTTATATTTATGAATATTTCAGCCGTCTCTGAACCGATTTTGATCAAACAAAGATGATTTTATTATTTAAATATTATGCTCTTTCAAACCAATACATTTACTTTGTCTAAGCATGCAAATCAAGTGGTTCAGTCAGTTTTGCGATGTAACGAGGTTTTTTGTCTTGCGTAAACAGGTAAAGGGATGAGAATAGTGTTTATTTAATCTTGAATTTTACCCTGTTTACTTTTATTTTCGACTTTGACTAATATTAAAGGGATAGTTGAGTTCTGGTAAGGAGAGTACAGTTTTAGTGAAACTGAATTTTAGTAACCAAAACCTGCATCATTACATTACAAACTAATAGTTATAACTAGAAAGGAACACAAAATTACAAATGACGTAGTAAAGATCTTTTTTTTTTTTTTTTTTTTTTTTTTTTTTTCTTTTTTTTCAAAGATATTTATTTTCTCCAAACAATAACAAAATAACAATCAATAACAAGATTAGTATATAAAATAATTTGCATGTTTACATAATTGTATATAATATGATCTTACATTCACATCTAAATAGTACAAATTAACTTTTACTATTTACATCAAATAAAGCATGAAACATGCATGCATGAAGAAAGCATAAACATAAAAAAGGGGAAAATAGGAGAGAACAAAATATTCCTCCCCAAAAAAACAAAAACAAACAAACAAACAAACAAAAAACAAAAACACCTATACAAGCACTTACATACACACGTACACACGCGTGCACAGACACCCACACACACATCCACAGAAAACATGCCTACATCTTGTGAGAATCTCGACCAATTATTAGCCATGTTTATTTCATTGCTTCTATTCGCCTTCCCTATTTTGTTCTGCACGAAGCTATTTTAAATTGTCCCACTTTCTAAAATGATATGTTAGAGTACCTCGATCTCCAGCTAATTTCTTCTCCTCCTTTCTATTTTCTAATAATCTTTTCTTAATCTCCAAAGGAGTTGGTGGTTTATTTTTATTTTTACTGTCTATAAATATCATATATTTTATCAAAATTATTATATGATTTAATAACTGTTCCTTCCCTATGTTTAACTCAATTATCCCTACATGGATATCTTTCCAATTTATATTTTTAATCTCTACTAAATTAAATAGATTCCCACACTCTTCCCAAATTGGTTTTACTTTCTCACAAAGACAAAATAAATGCTCGTAAGTTTCTTCATATTTACCACAAAAAGAACATAAATTACTATTAACCATTTTAAATGTATATAAATGTAATTTAGTATATATAATATTATAAAGCATTTTAAATTGAAATTCTCGAAGCTTACTATTCAAAGTGCTTTTTCTAAGTCTTACGAATATTGATTGTATATCTTTCCCATTAATATTATAAATCTGCTCTAAATTTCGTTCTGCATATGATTTTTCTACTCTCTTATTTAATAAAAATGCATATATAATTTTTGAAGTAATTTGATCTAACAAATATACCCTTTCAAAAATTAAAAAGTCCATATCTAATTCCCTATCTATATTTGAGTGAGCATTTTTATTTAAAAATTGTTTCCATGAAGGGGGAATGCCAAGAAAAATACGCTGTATTTTTGTGATTTCTAAAGTATTTAAACCCTTTCTTTGAAATTCCTCATTTGCTTTTATATTGCCTTCCTCATCAATAATATGATGCAACTTATAAACATTTTTTTTAAATAGTTGTTCATCAAAAGGAACATGACCATCAATATAAACAAATCTATTATTATAAATAATCTCATTCCTTTTAGATGTATCTTTTTTTAACAAAAACGTTTTCGTGGCCATCCAAACGTCCAACATATCTCTATAAAATGCCGGTAATACTAATTCAGATATACCTATGATTGCATTATTATAAAATATCAAACTTCCTCCAGCATCTTTAGTTAAATAATTAAAATACTGTTTCCATCCCATTTTTGCATCCCCCGTTAAGAGTCGCTTTACCCACATAATCCTTTGCACTAAAATAAATAAATGAAAGTCTGTTAGTCTAAGTCCACCTTTACAATAATCCAAGAACATAACATTTCGTTTAATTTTATCTTTTCCATTCCACAAAAAGTCAAAAACCAATTTATTCAAATCTTGAAATACCCAATTCGGTACTGGTGTCAGCGCCGATACATAAATCAATTTTGACAAAATAAACGTTTTTATCAATTGGATTTTCCCCATTAAAGTTAAATCTCTTTGTTTCCACCAAGACAACAACTTTTTTATTCTACTCAAAATTTCCTTATAATTAGTCCTTTCCTGAACTTCGACATCCAAAGAAAAGTATATACCCAAAATCTTAACTATTTGTACTATTTTACCAAATGGAAGAGCAATATTTTTATTTTGAGAAGGGCCTAACAATAATATGAAAGTTGTTTTTTTATTAATTTTTAATCCAGAATTTGTAGCAAAACTTTCGAACAGTTTTTCTACCCTTTTAAGTGAGTTTGAGTCCCGAATAAAGAGAGTCATATCGTCTGCATAAAGAATTTGTTTTACTTGTACATTATTAAAAGTAAATCCTTGAATTTCCGGGTCTTTATATATTGAACGCGCTAAAATTTCAATACAAAGTATAAACAAATATGGGGACAGGGGTCCCCCTGTCTAACACCTCTCTTAATATCAAAGTATCCAGTAGATGCGCCCCCATTAAAAACACAACTTTGAGCATTATTATATATAGTCTCCACCCATCTACAAAATGACGGTCCAAAACCAAATGTATTCAAAACCTTCTGCAAAAAAGTATGTGAAACTGAATCAAAAGCCTTTTCAAAATCAATTATCATCATATATCCAGGTATTTTATTAACTGATGTATGATGAATTATATCATCTATCATTCTTATCGCTTCACCTATATTTCGACCTTTTAAATATCCCACCTGGTCTACAGAAATGAATTCATTTAAAACTTTTTTAATCCTTATAGAAAGCACTTTAGTTAAAATTTTATAGTCAACATTAATTTTTTTATAAATAAGGGATCTTTTCCTTCTTTATAAATCAAACTTATAACTGCCTGCTTTTGTGATGAGGAAAGTTCCTTCTTTTCAAAAGCTGAATTTACAGAATCTACAACTAAATTTCCTATTAATGGCCAAAACAATATATAAAATTCGACACTTAACCCATCATTACCAGGGGATTTATTAGATGCCATTTCTTTCATGGCTGCAACACATTCTCCGTTTGTTATTTTGCCTTCACATAATGCACACAACTCTAAATTTAATTTTGGCAGGTCCTGAAAAAAATCATCCACAAAATCAACTTCCCCTTCCGATTGAGCATAAAGCTTACTATAAAATGTATATATTTCCTGCAAAATATTTTTTTCATCAAAACTTATTTCTTCATCAATATAAAGTTTACTAATCACTGTTTTCTTTGTATTAGACTTCATTAATTGAGTAAAATACCCAGAGTCTCTTTCTCCACATTCATAGTGTGATGCTCTAGAACGAATTTTAATACCTTCATTTATATAATTATAACAATCCTGTAAGTCTTTTTTTTTTTCGTTCTAAGTCATCAACTTTTTCCTGGTCTATTCCATTCAACAATTCATTTTCCAACTTCAAAATATCTTCTTCCAAATTTTCAATTCTTTGTTTTCGTTGTTTCGCCTTTTCTTTTGAATATTTTCTACTAACATTTCTAATTTTCATTTTCAAAAAATCCCATAAAACTCTTTTATCTTCTATTTCTATTCGAAATTCTTCTTTTAATTTAATAATTTCCTCTTTAATACAATTAATATATTCAGTATCTTGACATAAACTATTATTTAATTTCCAATAGGATCCCTGAAACTTAGATGAATACATTAACTTATCGTAAAATTGCAATTGAATGGCTGAATGATCTGGAGCCGTAGAAGGTATTATATCACACTTTAATACTACATGTTCTATCTGCTTAGAAACAAACCAATAATCTAATCTACTTTGTATACATGAATTAACTTGCCTATACGTAAACTGTTTCTTCAATCCATTCCTTACTCTCCAAATATCCAGCAACTCAAATCTATCTAAAAATTGTTCAAATAAAATATTAAATCGAGACTGAACATTGTGTTTACTACTTCCAAAATAATCTAAATCTTTATTTAAAATAATATTAAAATCTCCCCCAATTATTATTGCATTATTTTCTTTATTAATTTCTTTTACTATTTTTTCAAAATTAACCAAAAAATCATTTTTTTCTAATTCCCTTCCTCTTACTGGCAAATAAACATTAGCCATTATCAATTTCATCCCCTGAATAATACATTCCATTATAACATATCTTCCATTATTATCTGAAATAACATTTAATATCTGAATATCTAATTTATTATCTATTAAAATAAGCACCCCTTTACTATGGTTTGTCCCATGACTAAAATATGAACTCCCATTCCATAGCAATTTCCAAGTCTCCTCAACTTCAATTGTACTATATGTTTCTTGTAAAAAAACAATATCTACACCTTTATCTTTACACCACGTACAAATTTTTGCCCTCTTTGACTTTTCTCGAATTCCTTTAACATTCAAAGAAAGAAGATTACATTTAATAAAAATATCTTTACCTTCCATAACTACATATTAATATACATATATATATATATTCATATATTATTTCATCCATATATAAGCTTCTAACAAACGGGCTGGCATAAGCAGGCTCAAGAATATATAAATGACTCCACAAATCAGCATACTGGTCGAGATCCCCAACTACGTCGGCAATGCAATTAACACTCACACACAGCTGCACACACAACACACACAGTAACTTAACTAAAAATAATTGTAAGATATATACACTAAACATTCCTCCTCTGTGAGGTCTCTATGAGGTTATCATTCAAAAAGAGCTGTTAAAACGTAAGAGGGCGCTCTCTAAACACTCATCGGTTTCAACCGTTTTGAATAAAATATTGTGCATGTGATGCTTTGCTGAAATAGTGATTAGATAGAGAAATAACCAACACCTATTTAAATACCTATATTGTAAATTTTTTAAAAGAGGAAGCATTTAAAAAAAATTGTAACGGCTGGTTCACAAGTCTCTAATAAACCTGGGGCCCCAGGTTTATTACAAATTGTTATATTTATGAATATTTCAGCCGTCTCTGAACCGATTTTGATCAAACAAAGATGATTTTATTATTTAAATATTATGCTCAAATTTTACATTCAGTTTTTCATTACCTCACAAAAAAAATAAGTAGTCTAGCGCCCTCTCTACCAAAACTCAACTATCTCTTTAAGATTGAATCGGGCAACTATAACTCGTTCAATTTGTATTATTTTCAACAACATTTCTTCACTTTATAGGCTGTACAACATTCTTTTTCGTGCAAATTTACAAACCTCGACCAGTACTCAAGTATATCTTTGATCGTAAGTTTGTGATTGATCAGAACCATTTATGGAACATCACTAGGTTGTAAATAATATATTACATAACAAAGTATATAACATTATACTACACTAACCTTCTACTCCATGTTCCTGATAACACTGTGCAGTAAAGCAGTCGATTTGTGGATCTAAAAGAATGAAAACAACTAATTATTTCATTTTATGTTGACACTTTTTTATCGTATAACAAAGCAAATAATATATACTCATCACAAGGCGATGAAAATAAAATAAAATGAGCCAATGAATCAATAATTGAATTAAAACCTGTAAAGGAAACTGACTAAAATTTATGGTTGAAAACAAGCAAAGTAAAATATGCTTCGCCGGTAATCGAACCTGAGACCTCCGGATTGCTAGACCGGTGATCAACCATTGAGCCACGAAGACTCTTGAATGGGGGACGTTCCCATATGAAACCCGTTTAATTTCTCGATTAGTCAGAAGCTATATAAACCGGGAACTAACCCAAGGATAATTGAATCAACTTGCCTCGAGAAAGTGCGCGGGATCACACAAAGTGATGCAGCTTTTTGTATTAATTTAATTCAAACATATAAAGGAAACTGGCTAGAAATATTTTAAATGATTGAAAATGAGCATGGAAAAATAGGCTTCGCCGGGAATGGAACCCGAGACCTCCGGATTGCTAGACTATTGCTCAACCATTGAGCCACGAAGGATAAAAAGGGTCAATTTAAAATACTTCGCGTTGTATAAATATTTATCGTTTCTTAATTTACTCCCATTAAATGATTCGATTCAATCCGAATGGGCAATGATTATAATCCATAAACAACTGGTGATATAAATTTCATTGCGGTATCATTTTATATATCTATATTTATTTGTACTGGCATACATACAAGGAAAATGCGTTTTCTACCTTAAAGATATAGTTGTGTACATGGTCGAGGTTTGTATTTGCAAATAC
The DNA here is from genome assembly GCA_037951105.1 of Echinarachnius parma. Classification (NCBI taxonomy): domain Eukaryota; kingdom Metazoa; phylum Echinodermata; class Echinoidea; order Clypeasteroida; family Echinarachniidae; genus Echinarachnius; species Echinarachnius parma. Next base: position 44,051 of record JBAMJV010007091.1, on the reverse strand, counting down.
ACATCCTATGCAGCCTTTCCTCTAACAGAAGCATGACTCCAGCTTTGTGTTTTGAATGTTCTTTTTGTTATTGAGATATCTTATGATTGAATTTGAAACAATCCCGGGGATCTATTTAAACTGTGTACCAACGTACTGTATGACAATGAGTTAAGAAGAATCACTTTGCATCTTCGCTCATTTGACATGGAATGATCAGAAATGATTATCAGAGCAGATTACATTCATGTACTCATCATCCTAGAGACTGTCAGTCCTTTGCTAGAAACTGGTGTGTTTCCTTCTTGTCTTGGAAGGGCAACTGTCACACCTGTTCTCAAGAAACAGTCATTGATCAAAGACAACCTCTGTTACTACAGGCCGATCTCCAATATTCGCTTCCTAGCGAAGGTCTTGGAGAAAGTTGTTGCTCATCAGCTCCAATAATACATTGATCAGCGTTACCTTGATAATCCGGGTGCGGTTCGTTATTCCGAAGGTTCGTTATTCCGAACATGCAAATTTCCTATACCTGAGTGTTCGTTAATCCGCAAATGAAATAGGGTTCGTTAATCCGAACATTTGTTGCATTATTCCGAAGGTTCGTTATTCCGAAGGTTCGCTATTCCTAAAATGAAATCGGGTTCGTTATTCCAAAGGTTCGTTATTCCGAAGGTTCGTTATTCCGAAGGTTCGCTATTCCTAAAATGAAATCGGGTTCGTTATTCCGAAGGTTCGTTAGTCCGAAAATGAATTAGGGTTCGTTAATCCGAAAATTAAATAGGGTGTGTGTGCGTGTATGCGTGTGTGTGTGTGTGTGTGTGTGTTTGTGTGTGTGTGTGTGTGTGTGTGTGTGTGTGTGTGTGTGTGTGTGTGTGTGTGTGTGCACTGGCGTAGTGGTGGGAGGGGGGGGGGGGTGTCATGGGCCCCCTCCTAAATCAATTTAAATCATTAATACAGCATAAACATGCCTGCATGAAGGAATCATGAACATTAAAAAGGGAACAACCCCCCCCCCCCCCCCCCCCTTGGGCTGTCAATTGAAAATGTGATGTGGAAAACATCACTTGCGGAGATTCAAAATAGAACCCCCCCCCCCCTGCCCTTAGTTGTTATTCATGATGAAATACATACAATTCAGACAAATAAAATGTGAATCAAATTGATTTTGGTTTTATTTCATGTTTTTTTTACATAAGAAAGATATAAATACTCATTCTTATTGCACTGTTTTACAAAGAAAAATAAAATACAATTTGACTACAATTGTAAAGCCACTCTCTGCCCCCCTCCCCTTCTCCCCCACCCCCCATGCAGCCACGGCAATTAAATTAAGATTGATCCCCTTTCCCAAGTCCACACTGCTCAAAATCAAATCAACTCAATTCTTTTCTACGTCGTATTTATTTCATTTTAGGACTAACGAACCTTCGGAATAACGAACCCGATTTTATTTTCGGATCAACGAACCTTCGGAATAACGAACCCGATTTTATTTTTGGATCAACGAACCTTCCGAATCACGAACATTCGGAATAATGAACCCGATTTAATTTTCGGATCAATGAACCTTCGGAATAACGAACCTTCGGATTAACGAAACTTCGGAATAACGAACCTTCGGAATAACGGACCTTCGGAATAACTGAACCTTCGGAATAACGAACCTTCGGAATAACGGACTGTAACCTTATTTTTACCATATTTTGCCAATGTGCGTCCGCGCGTAATTTTGACTTTGACGCGCGCGTACTACGTTATACTGAGTCAACAATGACTCAAATTGTAAGGGAGTATCAGGATTGCAAAACATATGATAATTAAAATGTTCCCTATTCATTCCCGTTGCGCGCGCAAATACGCGTGCGCCGACGCGCACGCGCGGACTTTTTGAAACGCTTACAATTGTCTGAAACAAATTACTCGGGTTGGGGTTTTGAAAAATGTTTCGATTCGAAGGTTGAACTTTGTAAAACTTTATCGTGCATATGATGACTTGATGACTGATTGGCCAATATTAGGTATATAAGAATATGTGCAAATCATAGTCAGAATATGAAAACATATTTAAATATATTCATGTATCAAAGAACTTATGACTTATTCGTTTGCGTTACACGCGCAAATACGCGCTCGCTGACGCGCACACGCGGGTATTTTTGAAACGCTTAAAGGCATATATGCGTGGGTTATTACACGCGTGGATCCATCTTGCGCACTTCTACGAACGGTTCGTAATCCCCATTGGCTCAGTTATAAGTAGCGATCGCAAACTGCCCCACTTCCGAATACCCGAGTCAAAAATGCATAAAAAATAGTCGCGTTCGGAATTTTCGAATGGAGATCCATCAGAGATGTATACGACCGAAAATATTACGTAACACGCTTAACTCTGCCGACTTCAAAGGACCGCCGTTAGATGCCTTAGGGTGACAGCGCGAGAAACTCTCTCGGTATAGATACCAGCTGTTTGCTGCATGCAATTTCATTAGAAGGCCCGTGTTCAGATATTTCAAAGCACCGCTTTTCGATCGATCCAACACACACCGTAAGTTTACCTCGAGAGATTACGGTGGAGTCGAGTTGGAATTTGCTGTCTATTCGTAATAACCCACGCATATATGCCTTTAAAATTGTCTTAAACATACAGTAAATTACTAACGTTGGGGTTTTGAGGATTTTTTGACATTTTTTTCATTGAACGGACGCGTACGTGCGTGTCTTTAAGTGTATGCGCATGAATAAAGGCTAACCAATTGACCGTTGAATTGAATAACATTGATGCCAAATTTGGATTGAAACTGATGATGCATAACTAACTGAGATATGATGATTATTGATATTTTACAAAATGGCGTCCTGACGACTTCATTTGATCTTGAGATATGCGACGAACAAAATTGATGGGAAGAATAAATAATAAATAAATAAATAATAACTAGATTTGGAATTCGTCACTTTCACGAATTAAGGTGATACGATTTGTTACGATAAAAGGGTGATTTTAAAAATAACTTCTCAATCATCATATGAATATTATCAGATACCCATCCCCCCCCCCCCTTGAAAAAAAGAGAAAAAAGCAGAAAAAAGAAAGTAGACAAATATTGCCTTGGATTCAAACCCAAGACAATAAGCCAGTTCGTAATTAGACCATGGAGTGTGAGCGACGTCACAGGTCATAGGTCAATATTCCACTAACATATTTCACTGAGTGCGCGCGTGTACGGCAAAGCAATATTATATTATATGATATTGAATCATGCAAATAGATTTGTCTACCCTTCTATGTCGTGTAATTTCCCGAGATGTTTTCGTAAACGGGCCGCCTGGCAGCTAGCGCAGAGTGATTGTTGATGACTAGTACAGTCAAACCTGCTAATGCGACTACCTGTCTATAGCGACCACCTGCTCATAACGACCGCTCTCTGGTCCCCCCGTGACAAATCATGTGTTAAACGACCTGCGTAATGCGACCACCTGCCTAACGCGACCAGCGACCACCCCATTTGGGTCCCGACGCACGTTTAAACCTGTGTATAGCGACCAAAAATAGCACTTGAGCGACCAAGGCACCAAGAAGTTTGCCTTTGGTCGCTCAAGCCTCCAATTCTGAGCATGTCAATGCATAAAACAATTCATTAAAAAGGCCTAATCGACACCAAGTGCTTCAGACTCATCCAAGATTATTCGTTCCCTTCACTGATGCTGATCCTGAAATGCGTCACACAAAGACACTTCACTCAACATCACAACCAAATTTGACATTTTACATTTGACAACAGTAATGTAATAGCCTAGGCGTGGTGTTTCCCCATGTTTCTAAGTATGTTCAATGATAATCCGTGTTACGACCAAACGATGCATCTTGACTTCAGAATTCTATAGAAATATGAGAATGTTAAAGTGCATGTGAATCTAGTCTAGTCTTGTCTATTGATGAGTAAATACATTGACGCAATTTCAATTTCACGTAGGCCTATAAAACACAGATGATCGTACATGTACAAACATTTAATATCATTTGTAATGCCAATTCATATATACTGTTTTCAATTTTTGTTTTGGTTATGCATGCAACAAACACATGAATAAACTACTAACACGAGCGTGTACCGATGCCATTTATTTACACATGTGCATATGGGCATGATAACATGCGACCCGAAATTCAAAATGGCGGCCTACCTGTCTAATGCGACCACCTGTCCATAGCGACCGCTTTTCGCCGGTCCCTTGAGTGGTCGCTATAGACAGGTTTGACTGTAGTAGTATAGTTCAGGTTATGTATATAGACACGACGGTGAATCTTGAGCATACCTTTGCATTTTATGATGTCATGCAGTTCAAATAACGGTGCGTATGTAATTAATATTCACAAGTAAAATAATAGTACTAGTAGTAGTCTTTTTAGTGACTTTACTGAAGAATGAATTCATGGTACAGTCAAACCTGTCTTAGCGGCCACCTGTCTATAGCAGCCAACCTGTCTATAGTGGCCATTAAAAGTTATCCCCTGCAAGGAAAAACAGTGCTATTGAACCTGTCTATAGTGGCCACCTGTCTACAGTGGCCACTATTCTTGACTCCCTTGGGTGGCCACTATAGACAGGTTTGACTGTATTTTTCGTCTCGTTAGCTGCCAGGCGGCCCGATTACGAAATCATCTCGGGAAATTACACGACATAGAAGGGTAGACAAATCTATTTGCATGATTCAATATCATATAATAGTACTAGTAGTAGAAGTCTTTTAGTGACTTTACTGACGAATGAATTCATGGTATTTTTCGTCTCGTCTTCTTCCTTCTATCCCTCCTACATCCCCATCATCTTCATCATAATCCAAATCATCATCATCATCACTATCACTATACCAATGACAATATATTTTGTGGAGCTGTTTACATCAAATTTGATGTCTACATTTAGTAGAAGTTCCTCCTCAAGATCAGACATTGTGATGAGAATACTTAGCGTTCGGGTGGTATACACATACACTTACAGTACACAAAGCCGACGGGCTTGGGAGCGCTCTCATGCGCTCTTCAAACATGTTACGTCTTTAATCTTACACGCACACAGCGGGCTGACCAAGGGCGAATAACGGGTCGAAATTTCATCCCTTTTGATAGCAGATTAATCAATTATGTGACAATTTTTGACAAATATATATGAATTATTAGGAAGAGTGTAACATTTCCTTTGCAATGATGCCAAAATTATTTAGGTCACTAATTTAAGCATTTAAGCATTTTTAAACCTTCGCTCAGGTACTTTAAGCAATTGAAGAAACACGTTTATAAACGTTATACTTTGTCCTTACATTTAAGGTAAGGACAAAGTAGAGTAATTTTCTGCCATTTTGTTTATGCAAATTAAAAGTATTCTTGAGTATATAATTCTACTAATAATGTAATACGTGTTCTGATTTGATCAATCATTATAATTATAAACTTGGTTTAAGTAAGTCACTGTTAAAAATACGAAATATGACCCATGAAATGTTGCAAAATGCACTGATTTTGTCAACAGTGTGCCTTTCTTTTGTTTGAAGATTTAAACGTGGCTTGAATGCATGACCACCTCACCCCCATTCAAGCCAAGGAAGGCACACTGTTGACAAAATCAGTGCATTTTGCAACATTTTCCTTTTGACTTTGCCCTACATTTAGATGCAATGCACAGTCCATGATAATATATCCATAGCAAATGTTATATGTTAAGGGGAGAATTTACGCTTTCCAATTATACCAAATTTATGAATGGTTATAGCGTAATAGAAAGTTATTAATGCGCAAACCTCGATTGCGGAACTTTTTGTCCGAAGTATAGATCAACGTTTCAGGCATATCGCAGCATTTCTTTGGTAAATTTTGGTCTTGATATAAGATTGTTAAAGCTGAGTTTCCACTAACGGCATCCTTATTTCGTCTGACCTAAAGATGGCGTCTACTTTTACTTTTTACAATTTCCCACAACTAAATACGTAACAACTATGGTGCCTTCCAATATCCAAACAAAATGAAAACTTCACACTTTCGCTCAGCGAAACATCCCCCGGCCCCATCAGATGAGGAAATCTCCTCATCAGATAATATCTATTGTCAATAAATTGTCATTTCAATCATGTCCGTAAGTGTCAATTTCACTTTTACCTAGTCATCATATCCTTCGGCAGGATAAATTATCGCCAGTTTTGTGACTGGTCTACGATACTCTCCTGAAGCTGTTTTTAGCTTAACATTTCTTACCAGTCCATCTGTACCTGGCTACACTTGTATAACCCTAGCAATCGTTCACTTTCCTCTTACTGGGTTAGCATCTACCGTCATCACAATGTCGTCTGCGCGAATGTTTCTATGGTCAGACTTCCACTTTCTTCGTGGTACAAGCAGTGGTAGAACGTTTCTTGTCCACTGTTTCCAAAAGGAATCTACAATGCGCTGAACAAATTCAACACGGTGCCGTGGATTTTTTGTTTCCTTAAACGGACCATGTGGTACACTTCGCGATGCTCTTCCTAGCAACATATCATTGGGACACAAGTACGATCCCTCATCTGGATTATTGTTTTTCCTACCTATTGGTCGTTCGTTCACTAAATTCGCGACTTCAAAGAAACATGTGAACAACTCAAATGGTGTGAGCACCTGCTCACCTATCGCTTTTTTAAGAGCAATCTTACAACTTGTCACCAACGCTTCTGCGCACCCATTCTGGTGTGGTGCTCCGGGTGTGATGAATTTCCACTCGGCGCAGAAGTCTTTGAGTTCGTCTTCAGACCAGCCTTTGATCATCTCGCGAAGCTCCCGCTGTGCTCCGACGAACTGCGTCCCGTTGTCGCTGAGAATCTCTGCCGGTTGTCCTCTCACTGCGAAGAATCTACGAAGAACTTGTATAAATTCCATCGTTGAACAGTCAGTGGCTAGCTCCAGATGAACCGCTCTGGTGTTGAGACATGTGAAAATGACTCCGTAGTGCTTGGCTCTCTTGTTCCGACTCACTTTAACTACGATTGGACCAAAGTAGTCTACTGCTGTGAAGTGGAACGGCGGTGTGTGAGGCGCTAGTCGGTTCCTGGGTAGGTCAGCCATCAGCTGCGTTTGTCTCTTACTTTCTGCTGATCTGCACTTTACACAGCGATGCTTCACTGTCTTTGCTAGTCTGTGTCCCTTCAAAATCCAAAACCTCCTCCTAGTTTTGGAAGTCGTGGATTCAACTCCGTAATGACGAAGCTCATGCATGTGTCGAGTGATCAGAATTGATATGTCATGGCTTGCTGGAAGTAACGCTGGATGCTTAGCCTCATACGACGTTACTAACTTGTCAATTCTGCCACCTACTCGGATAACTCCCTCGTCGTCGGTGAATGGCGTCAGCGCTTTGAATTCTCCCTTTTCCAGCTCAGTGCGCATGATTGCTTGCGCTGCTTTGATCCAGTAAATCTCTGCTGTGTCCAGCTCTGCTGGGGTCAGGCTAACCGTGTCCTCTGGCACAGACCTTTTCTGGATTCTTAGTTTTAGGTTCTGGACAAATCTGAACACATATGCCGTTACTCTGAGTAACTTTCTCCAGCTAGAGAACCGGTTACAGTCAATAGGTTCAGAATTTCCACTCATCGCTAGGACTGACTGCACCTTTTTCTTTTCTGCATTCACTGCATTCTGATCCACTAATCCCTTGTCTGTAGAGCATTCTGCTTCCTCTCTCTCTGCAGAAATTCAGGACCACTCTTCCACTCCTCTGACAGCTTTCCAACTGCTATCCCTCTGGACACTTTGTCTGCTACGTTCTCAATTCCAGGGATGTGCTTCTAGTCAGAGGGGTCTGTGAGAGTCTGAATTTCCCCTACTCTGCTTGATACAAATGGTTTGTAGGTTCTTGCTGAAGACTTGATCCATTGAAGTGCAATCATGCTATCGGTGAAGAACACTACTTTCTGCACCTGTAGTCTCATCTCATCAGTGATTGATTTGTAGAGTCGGGCTGCTAAAACTGCTGCTTGCATTTCAAGACGAGGAATTGTCATTGTCTTTAATGGTGCAACCTTTGACCTTGCTGCTATGAATCGTGACTCATACTTTCCATCTTCAGTCTCCCATCTGAGGTATGCACATGCTCCATAAGCATCTTCTGAGGCGTCACAGAAAATGCAAAACACTGGATCACCTCTAGCATCGGATGGCGTAGGACATCTTGGAAGCGCAACATCATTCAGCTTTGACATCTCCTCAAATAGGTCTCTCCATTCTATTTGCTCTTCCTCAGGTAGGATCTCGTCCCAGTCATAGCCTCTTTGCCAAAGTTTCTGCATTCCCATTTTCGCTCTAACTATGACTGGCGCAACGAAACCTATCGGGTCGAAAATCCGCGCTATCTGGTTCAGGATTTTCCTCTTGGTCAGCTTCTGTGTGTTGTTCTCGACTGGCTGTAGCAAAGTCTCATCGAACTTCACTTTGTATGAGAGCTGATCCTTTTCTCTGTCCCAAACACCTAGTACCTTCTCTTCAGCTATTTCTTCTAGAAACTTTGCCTGCCCCTTTGGCGAATCAGTTTCTAACGTCTTGTTCGACAGCCAGCCTTTTACTTTAAATCCTCCTTCTGCTAGCACTTCATCTACCTCTGTACTGAGCTTTCTGGCTTCCTCTTCTGTTTTCACCGAGTCACAGAACTGATGTCATCCATGTAGATGTTTCTCTTTAGTACAGAAGCGGCTTCTGGATACTTGCTTTATCCCTGTTCTGCAGTAAGTCTTAGAGCTACCTGGGCCATGGCTGGTGCTGGCTTGTCGCCAAACGTGACCACTTGCATCTTGTAGACATCTGGCTCTCGATCAGTCTCCATGTTTCTCCACAAGAATCTGTGAACTTGCTGATCTTTCTCGGGAATAAGAACTCGGTGATACATCTTGGAAATGTCGCTACAAAGGGCTACTTCGTTTTCTCTAAACTTGAGGAGAACACCAACCAAATTGTTCAAAAGGTCTGGCCCTTTCATCCAGTAATCATTTAGTCGATGACCTTTGAACGATGCTGAAGCATTGAAAACTATCCTCACTGGCGTGCTTTTCTTTTCCGGCCTCACAACTGCATGGTGGGAAATATAGTGCACTGGCCCTGTAGTACTGCATAGCTCCTCCTTCGACATCTTTTTTGCAAATCCATTTGCAACCAGCTCTCTCATCTGTTTGTCATATGCTTCTGCATGTTTCTGATTTTTTGACAGTCTTTTCTCAGTGGCCTGCAGAACTTTTTCTGCCTGGAACCTGTTGTCAGGCAGTTCTTTTGGGTCCTTGCTCCAGGGGTACCCTACCTCCCACTGCTTGCCGACTTTTTTTGCAGAAGATCTGATCACTCTTTCCTCGGCTGCTTCCTGTACTGTTATTTATTTCCTTTCACACTGACACTGGACTTGTTAACTGCACGTGCAAAATTGCTGTACTACTTGTGCTGTCTTCCCGTGTTGTTCCAAACACAACCCACCCAACTGGGGTATTCCTTGCACACAAGCTTTCCACCTGACGTACCTCTCCGCTGTGCATTTGTGGACAGTCAACACCTACTAGCAAATCTATTTCTCCCATCCCTCGCATTTGATCTCCTTCATTAAGTTTGAACTTATTTTCCAGTCCTGTCGTTTCAATCGGGGCCATTGAATCACTTATGCAGGGGATACCTACTGCATTCACGTAGATTGTAGCCATCGATCGGTCATCTGCTTTCCGTATTGGTACCCTGTACCTCATGGTATTCAGCACTGTTTCTTCTCCACCAACTTTTGTAACAGTTATTGTTGTTGCCGTTCCTTTCAGTTGCAACTCTCCCGCAAACTCATTTCGAATAAGGCTAATCTGTGCTCCTAAATCTAAAAGAAGATTACCTTTCTTGACTTTCCGTCCAGCTACCACCTCTACTGTCAGAATTGGTAAGACTGATTCTTTGCTGCCAGCTACTGCTACACCTACTCCTGCTTTCTTGTCATCCTTGCTTTCTTCTCTGCTATCAACTTCTGTATGTAGCAAGGGGTGATGGAAGTAGTTGCAAACTTGTTCTGGGCGTTTCTTCCTTCTCCTGCAGGATGACATCTGATGGCCTCTCCCTGCCCTCTTTAAGCAACTAACAGGCATGGTTTTCCTTTAAAAACCTTAATCGGTCTGCTGCTGTCTTAGATGTGAGCTTCTTGCACTGGTCCACCCAGTGATCCTCTGACGGACAGATCCAGCAGCGTGGGCTTGGTTCATATTGCTTCTGCTGATATTGCTGCTGGTTTTGATTCTGCTTTGGCTCATACTGCTTCTGCCGATACTGATTTTCCTGATATGGCTCTTCTCTAGGCTGCGACATGTGATTGATCGATGCCTGACGTGTGTCGTTCCGTAGCGGTGCTGCAGACCGGATTCTGGCTTTCATCTCATCAGTCAGCCACTGTAGCAGCATCTGCATCGAGACAGGGGCTTGCTCTTTCCCTTGGTACCTGAACCATACCTTCCTGTCGTCTACAATCAACTTCCTTTCAATGAGAGCCAACATGTTGCTATTGTCCATATCATTTCCACATCCAACCTCATTCAACGTGTTATAACTTCTCCTCACCAAATTAACCAGCTCGCAAAACCGGCCATCCTTATTCTCCTGCAATGCATGAAACGTGTTAATGTCGTTGATTATGGCGTCGGCCACAAACTGGGGGTCACCATATACACTCTCTAGCTGTTCCCATGCTGCGTCGTAATCCGACCCTATCCCTCTTATAAGTTCCAGCGGGCGTCCTTGTAAGCAGCTTCGCAATATTGTAATGGCATCTCTCTTAGTATACCTCCCGTCGATCAAATGCTTGAAGTCAGACCGGAATACACAATAGTCCCTGACGTCACCCATGAACCGGGGCAGCTTCGGGTTTTCCATCTTAAAACAGCTCTGACGTGACTCTGACTGTTCAGCCGCTGGTGGAGCACTGTTTTCCGAATGACTCTGTGACTGTTGACTAGCTTGAGTACAATGATCGTGGAACGCCATTTTCAACTTCGAAAATTCACTCTGGCAGACACTCATCCACTTCTCCTCCTCATCGAAGACATCATCATCAACAGTCATTGCATACTCATCGTATGCTTTCTGCAACTCTTCATAGGCCTGCTGTACTCTATCATACTCGCCTTGGACCTCTGACTTTTCACGGTTAGCATCCAACAGCATCTGAAGGCCGTTGGCGAACCTGGTGAATCTTTATTTGGCTCCTCGTCGCTTCAGCTTAAGGGACTTCTTCACTTCATTTGCCATTCTTGAAGGCTGTTTACAACGGCTGGTTCCGAAGCAATTGAATAATATGGTGCGACGAAGGAAGGACTCAGTGAGACCTGCTCAATTGGATTTATGATCTCATCCTTTATTACAGCCTTGCTCTTGGTTGATCATAGTTATAATTCAATCTGTGTAAACAAACAAACAAATTGAACCGGCAATAAGTAAATAAATCTCACTTATAACACGTTACTTTGTGTGCATTGTGTGTTTCATTTCTTAATGATCTTACTCCTATTGATATCATTCTTTTCTTTAAATGCACTGTGTAATTGTGCCACTATCAATACCTGACCAATGTATATCAATTGATACATGATTCAACAATCATATTTCCTGTCTCATTATTATCATTGAGCTTGTTCAACTTTTATAAATGCAACAGTCTATTTCTTCAAACTTATTAATCTTATTACAAGAATTATCTTCATAAAACCACAATTAATGTCTTAATAACATCAGCACTGTTTAAATGAGACAAACTATAATTGGGTTTATATTTCACTGTATATTAGAATGTACTGACCTCTTTTTAGTCTTTAGCTCACACACAATGCACAATTACGCTTCTCAAAAATAATCTGTCTAAAATATTACTTGAGTTAAAATTGGCTTATACTGAATAAACATGCAAAATTCATAATTAGCAATTAATGCAACGTACCAACTTAATTAGCCCTAATAATAAACATTCATAAATGAACCTTTTTCTCATTAATCTTTCACATACGGGAAACTTGATACCCGCTATCATTCACATACGGGAATCCTGGTACCCGCTATCATTCACTTCAATTGACCCGCTGTGTTATAAGTATTGCTCGCCATTGAATTTGTACAGCGACTCATGAATAATGAAAACCCGACCTCATTTTATACATTAAATTTCTACTTATTAAAATCACATAAATAATCCTACTTACCATGCTTACTGCTGTGGCAGTAACTACACTAAATGTCATCATCTTGACGATCACCTTGACAGTCAACTTGGCTCAAATTTAAGAAAAGAACATTATACTTTATACTCTTCGCCGAGACGTACCGAGACTAACGGCATCCTTATTTCGTCTAACCTAAAGTTGGCGTCTACTTTTACTTTTTACAATTTCCCGCAACTAAATACGTAAAAACTATGGTGCCTTCCAATAGCCAAACAAAATGAAAACTTCACACTTTCGCTCAGCGAAACAGTATGTTTTTAGAAGTGTGTAACAGACAAGCACCCTTAAAAATGATGCGCTTAAAACAAAGATATTGTCCATGGATAACAAAAGATATAATTAAACTAATTTATGAAAGAGATTTTATGAAAATGAAATATAATAATGATGACTCTTTTAAAGATCATTATATAAAAATTAGAAATTATATAACTAAATTAAGACGAAAAAATACAAAACAGTATACTAACAATATACTTCATACATGTAAAAATAATAGTAAGAAACTATGGCGTGAACTTCATACCTGTCATACCTGTCATACCTGTAAAGTGTCCAAATCCACGAATATTGAAAAAAAGTACATTTGTCTTAGCTGAGAACGTCCGCATGCAGCACCCGTGAGAACATTCCGGAGATTGAACTTTGAGCCGAGCGAGTTCAAATTCCATGAATTATGTACTACGTGCGTAAAAATACACGGGTGCGAATATCTCAAACGGATCATTCATTACTGCGACAAAAGTATGGCAGACCATCCGTATTCGGTGATAAAATATGAACTCAATATTCGTTTTTTTCACTAGGTAAACAGTGTCCGTTTTCTTTCAAACTTTCACAAATCTTTCAATTGTATTTTACAATGATATTGATATAGGATTGAAGTCTCAAATGTCATTTTTTGCAATATCTGACACTTTACAGGTATCACTTTAATAAAATTACAACTTGGAAGCGCAAAAATGATTCATTACCGTGTGATCTTACTGGTTATAAATTGAATGAGTTTTTTGTATTAGTTGGAAATGTTACAATTAATAATACTGAAGATATAATATGGAAAAATCCTGAATGTATACATGACAATATGTTTGATAGTATAAAAGAAAGTGATGTTAATGACCCTTTGGAAAAGTTAGGAAATGAAAGTAATGTGGATATACTTAATTGTGATTCTAAATTGCTCTGTATAGCTGCTTCTGTCATAACTGAATCATTAACTGTATTATTTGAAGAAAGTCTTAAACTTGGTATTTTCCCAGTAGATTGGAAAATATCAAAGGTAACTCCCATATATAAAGGAAAAGGGGAAAAAAGGAATCCATCAAATTATAGGCCGATTTCCGTAACTAGCCACGTGGTGAAAATTGTTGACAGAACAATCCAGAGCCAGTTGTTTAGGTACCTTCGTAATAATGATTTAATTTCGATAGATCAATCTGCATTTTTACCCAATCACTAAACTAATACATGTATACATAGAGCCGTCGATGATTGGCTCGAGTCATTTAATGAAAATGAAATGGTTGTGGCTTGCTTTCTTGATATATCTAAATGTTTTGATTCCATTAATCATGAATTGTTATTAAAAAAACTAGAATATTACGGTATTAAAGGCAATGCATTGAAATGGTTCATTAGTTACTTAAAGGATAGAAGTCAAATAGTTTATTGTCATGGTGTGTTATCTAAATCTGAACGTATACTTTATGGCGTACCTCAAGGGAGTGTTCTTGGACCCATATTATTTCTTTTATTTATAAATGACTTGTCACAATCGGTACAATTATGTTCATGTAATATGTTCGCAGATGATGTAGTTATTTATTATGCTGATAAAGATATTGATAACTTGGTAAAACATTTTCAAGCTGATTTAAATCTCATTTTTAAATGGTATGAACAAAATAGGTTAAGACTTAATGTAGATAAGACAAAGGTCATGCTTTTAAGTACACGTTCAACACATCAGTTAAATGTTTATATGAATGATAAGAAAATTGATCAGGTTCATAGCTGTCGGTGTAGAAATTGATGATTAACTTAAATGGAATGCTCATGTTCATAACCTTGTTCGATCTATTTCTAGTAAATTATACTCATTGCGTAAAATGTCCCAATTTCTGGATAAAAAGTCTTTATTAATGATGTATAATATGACCATTCAACCTTGTATAGATTATTCGATCACAGTCTGGGGCAATTGTTCACAGAAGAATGAGGATTTATTATATCGCTTACAAAAAAGGGCAGCTAGAATTGTTACATCTAATTATGATTATGAGACTGTTAATGGAGAAAATTTGATTAAAACACTAAAATGGCAATCATTAGGTCAAAGAATTAATTATTTGTTAGCAACATTAATGTACAAATCCGTTCATGGAATAGCTCCTACTCACTTATGTAATGCAATTGAAATGGTTTGCGATCGCCACGATATTAATACGAGAGCAGCTAACAATTTGAACATTATACTACCTAAACCGAAAGTGAAATGTTATAAAAAATAGCCTTATATACTCGGGTGGCATTGTCTGGGACTCGCTGCCCAATGTTCGACGTCTCTTCCCTCTTTTAAAATTTTATACAAACAGCTGTATTTTCACTGATGTATATATCACCAGCGGAAAGATAGATTACTGTTGTTTAATTACATTTGTTTTAAATAAGTTGTTTAGTAAATACTCCAACAGATACGTGATTTGTCGGACAAAGCAGAACGAGGGGATGAATGCATCTAGTTTTGTTCGTGGTTATGTTTCCATTGTGTGATACGGATGAGTGACTGTGTATGCTTCTCCCATTGTGATGTGTGGCTGTGCGTGTGCCTGCTGTAGTAATGACTGTGAGGTGTTCTGTGTTGACAATCTGCTCGACTGACAATCACGTGCTTGCTGGAGTACCCAATGTTTTTTTTCTTTTGTGAAAAGTTAGTAAATTTATATTGTGTATGTATATAGAAACTTAAGTTTGTTTTTATGATTTGAAATAAATTGAAGTTCGGTTTTTAAAATAATTTTGTCCAAAATTCTTAATAAGTATATCTTGAATATGCTGGTCATATGCTATTTGTACATATTTTTATATTTATTATTTCTATCATATTAATGTATCATTGTATTATTTATATTGTATGATGTTATATCAGGACCCTGACGAAAAACAGTATCCTTGCTAGTGATCAGGCTATCCTGTATAAATATATTTGAATAAATAATAAATAAATAAGTAAAAGATTGCACTCTGCATTTGCCCATATAATGTTGATGCGCGGCAGACTAATCATAATAATCATAATGTATAGATACACACTATATATAGTTCTTACATTCCTATTGATGGATGGTTGAGACCTAATTACTTTTAGAGCATAACCTCAGCTACAACATATCGAAATATGTGAGATAATCGATTGAGAATAAGCGAGATATGATCGAAAGTCCGATGTAGTTGATTTTAAAATCAATTAAAATTCGCATTTTCAACTTTAAAACTCAATATAATGACGTCACAACATTTACTTGGCCTAAATGAGGTATGAATTCATATCTACAATTCATACTCTTTCTGAATATTGAATACAATTTGGGGGTTTATGGACTTTACAAAAAGTTATGGCCAAATAAACAAAGTATGTTATTACCATATTTTGCCAATTTACGTGCGCGCGTAATTTTGACTTTGACGAGCGCGTTCCTTGTTATTATGAGTCAACAACAGGGGGGGGGGGGGGGGGGTAAACTCAGCCGCCATGATGGTTAAGGCATGTATGCGATTAGAAGCAGTTTAGCTACGTCACAAAACGTCATCAAAAGTATGACAGGCTGTGTATTTCGAAATTGATCTGGAATTTAATAATAAAATACATCCCATTGAGCGGTGAAATATTCACCACCTCTTTATCTAGCGTAATCAATTTGTGTTGCCCTTTTCTACTCCATCAATAAGACCACTTTTTTAGTTACATTTTGTGTTAAATACTGTTTATGAATGCTCAATATTTGCATTAGAGTCGCCCTTTATACACGGATCACTGTCTCAGCCAAGGGCAAAAATTGTTTACAAATTCATCGCGCGCAAAATCACAAATGTACGCGCTTATGACATCTTTGCCATAGAAAATGTACAGTGTGAGTGCGCTTGGTAAAGTGCGCGCCTTACGCACATTCCTATTGTTTCGTCATATTATTTCCCCACAATGCAGTTTTGTGACGAACTTCCTCCGTTCAATACTGCTCGTAAACAAGACCGTCAGCCCGCCATTGTTTTATGTACAAAATGTACAGGGTACGGTCACTGCGCGCGATACAGTTTACCTTCTAGCAAAGACTGTAGAATTACAAGACAGATCACTGGCGGTCGCGCAGCGATGTCCCTTCAAACAGAATGAAGATTCAAATCGAGCTTAAGCCAGACCTTAGTAACCATAGGGAATTTATTATATCACTGTATTTTTGTCATTTTTATTAATAAAAAAACATTTAAAAATTATAGTCGATAGCTTTTTTGGAACAGATGTCCCCTTCTTTCGTAAGAATTTTAAAGAAAATAAGGATCAAACCGTACTTACAAATACTCGGCAAATTCAGGCTAGCATGAAGATTGAGCAACAGCTTAGTGTCGACCTTAGTAACCTTTAGGGCTATGTTTTTATGTAGAATTTATATTATCCTCATGATAAGAAAAATATTTAAAAATTATAGTCGATAGCGATTTTACAATTGAAATCAAAGCTGTGAAAAACATATTTTTTAAATTTAAAGATTTTTTACCGTGTAGAGAAAAATGGCAATGGCTACTCGCGTATTATACTGTTAATGCGCGCACGGTCCGCGCACTGTCTTTATTTAATTCTTTATAATTGTACGCGTACCCAAGTGCGCAAAACAAATTTCACGCGCGATATGCAAATTTGGGGTCGTCAAACTTTGTCACGTCTTCTTGAAGTTATTTTTAGTCAGGCGAAGTAAACATTGTTATTGTGACGTCATAATGAAAAGCCTGCGTATCAAAGTGCGTGTTAATTTTGTACATCGCGCTCTGCCCATTAATTTTGTACAGGATAATTGTGCAGTGGTCGGTCTTTCCATTAAGCGTCTTTGCTTCTAGTTCTACAACGGCAGTGTTGGAGTCATAATTCTATGGTCAACAATGACGCAAATTGATGGAGTGTGTTGAAGAATATAGTACCAGGAATGCAAAACCTGTGTAAAAAGCGATATTTTTCTTATCTATTTGCGTTACGCGCGCAAATACGCGAGGCAGACTAATCACAATTGTATAGAGACGCACTATAGTGCCTAAATTCCTATTGTTGGATAGTAATGACCACATTACCTTTAGTGCATAGTCTCAACTACAACATATCGAAATTAGGTAGAAAATTGATGGAGAATAAGCAAAATATGGTAAATCGCGCGCTCATTCTCCGCAAAATCTTACAAGTATCTTGTGGTTATCTGGTGGTTTGGAAACCACAAGATAACCACAAGATAACTACAAGTTTGCAGTGCGCACTTGTGTGCGCAATCTTGTGGTTTGGAAACCACGAGTTTTGTGTGTTCAAACGAGCGCTAACCACAAGATACCTCTAAGATTGCAAACCACGAGATAACCACAAGATTGGCTTTTACCGTGTGAACGCAGCTAATAATGACTCAAATTGAAAGGGTGAGTTGAAGAATGTATCAAGATTCCAAAACATGAAATAAACGACATTTCCCCTATTCATTTGCGTTACGCAGGCAAATACGCGCGCGCCGAAGCGCACGCGCGGACATTTTTGAAACGCTTAACATTTTCTGAAAAATATAGTAAATTACTTGGGTTTGGGTTTTGAAAATGTTTTGACATCTTTTTTTATTTGACGAAAGCGTACGTGCGCGTCTCAAAGTGTAGGCGCATGCGCATGGGCTTGATGTGACTAATATTGATGCGAAGTTTTAATTGAAATCGATAATTCATAGCTGCGATATGATGATTGATATTTTACAAAATGGCGTCCTGATGACGTCATGGTAATGTGACGTCACTGAAAAGCTTAGCAGATCTAAGATTCATGACAATTGATTCATCTGAACATGAGATATGCGACGCACAACATTTTGAAGAATACATATAGGAATAAAGAAATAAACTAGACTTTGAATTCGTCACTCCGGCGAATTAAGGTGATACGTAGCGATGGGTTATGATAAAAGTGTGATTACAAAAATGACTACTTAAAGTGATACAGGAAAAGTGTCTAACTCCACGAAAAATACTTTTAGCTTCCTCGTTTCTCTTCTGCCGTGTTGTTTAGCTTATGGTAAGAGATGGATAAAAATAGGTTAGATTTTTTTAAATGTCCCTTTAGTATGAAGATATTCATCATTGAAAATCATTTTTCAAAAGCGTTGCTAACGCTCTTGAAAAAAAAAGTACAATTGCCGTAGCTGAACACGTCCGGCCAGCACGCGTGGGAAACCTTCCCGACCAGACTGTTGAGCCGAGCGCGCGCAAATTCCATGAATTCTGTACCGTCTGTATACACGGGTGCTGATATCGTCAAGATCAAACGGATGATTATTACTGCGACAAATCTATGGCAGGCCATCAGTATTCGGTGATAAAATATGAACTCAATATTCGTTTTTTTCACTAGGTCTTTTTCTTTCAAACTTTCACAAATCTTTCAATGTATTTAAAGGGATAGTTGAGTTTTGGTAGAGAGGGCGCTAGACTACTTATTTTTTTGTGAGGTAATGAAAAACTGAGTGTAAAATTTGAAAGAGCATAATATTAAAATAATAAAATCATCTTTGTTTGATCAAAATCGGTTCAGAGACGGCTGAAATATCCATAAATATAACAACTTGTAATAAACCTAGGGCCCCAGGTTTATTAGAGAATTTTAAACCAGCCATTAAAAATTGAAAAAAAAGCTTCCTCTTTTCAAAAAGTTACAAAATAGGTATTTAAATAGTTGTTGGTTATTTATCTATCTAATTACTATTTCAACAAAGCATCACATGCACAATATTTTATTCAAAATGGTTGAAACCGATGAGTGTTTAGAGAGCGCCCTCTTACGTTTGAACGGCTCTTTTTGAATGATAACATGATGGTTTAAGTGTGGAATTTTATATACAGTTTTGGCCACTAATAGGAAATTTGGTAGTAAACTCTTTAAATTTAGCTTTCGAAAAAGGGGAACTATCTTCGTCACAAAAACAGGCTGTTATAAGTCTAATTCATAAAGAAGGAAAAGACCCTCTATTTATAAAAAAAATATAGATCAATATCTTTATTGAATGTAGATTACAAAATTTTAACTAAAGTGCTTTCAATAAGGATTAAAAAAGTTTTAAATGAAATAATTTCTGTCAACCAGGTGGGATATTTAAAAGATCGAAACATAGGTAAAGCAATAAGAATAATATATGATATAATTCATTATACATCAGTCAATAAAATACCTGGATATATGGTATGATGATAATTGATTTTGAAAAGGCTTTTGATTCAGTTTCACATACTTTCTTGCAGAAGGTTTTAATTACATTTGGTTTTGGACCGTTATTTTGTAGATGGGTGGAGACTATTTATAATAATGCTCAAAGTTGTGTTTTTAATGGGGGCGCATCTACTGGATACTTTAATATTAAGAGGGGTGTAAGGCAGGGGGACCCTCTGTCCCCATATTTGTTTATACTTTGTATTACACATTTTAGTTCGTTCAATATATAAAGACCCTCAAATTCAAGGATTCATGTTTAATAACGTACAAATAAAACAAATTCTTTATGGAGACGATATGACTCTTTTTATTCGGGACTCCAAATCATTTAAAAGGGTGGAGAAATTGTTTGAAAGTTTTGCTAGAAATTCTGGATTAAGTATTAATAAAGAAAAAACTTTCATATTATTGTTAGGCCCTTCTCAAAATAAACATATTGCTCTTCCATTTGGTAAAATAGTACAAATAATGAAGATTTTGGGTATTTATTTTTCTTTAGATGTTGAAGTTCAGGAAAGGACAAATTATCAGGAAATTTTGAGTAAAATTAAAAAGTTGCTATCTTCGTGGAAACAAAGAGATTTAACTTTAATGGAAAAAATTCAATTAATAAAAACGTTTATTTTGTCAAAATTAGTTTATGTGTCGGCACTGACACCAGCACCGAATTGGGTATTTAAAGATTTAGATAAATTGGTTTTTGATTTGTTGTGGAATGGAAAAATAAGATTAAGCGTAATGTAATGTTCTTGGATTATTATAGAGGTGGGCTAAGATTAACTGACTTCCATTTATTCATTTTAGTGCAGAGGATTATGTGGGTAAAGAGACTTTTAACGGGGGATGCAAATTTGAGCCCGGGCACAACACTCTCGGTCATAAGTCGCAATTGATCTTTAGTACATAGAGCCTCAAAATCATTAAAAATTGTCTCAGGGTGAAAAATTCAACTTTACGGGATTTGATACTTACATATTTCATCTACAGTCTCTGAAAATTTCAGGTCCTAATTCGAATTGTTTATACCATAAATAATGATTTTTCTAAGCAACCTTCATTTCGCTTTCGACCAGAATCTCAGTAAATCCACGCTGGCGTTTCATGATCGATTATATTCTATCCTGTGAACGTGAACGACATATGTGTCTGAAACCGTAAAGCACCGCAGCGCTTCGGCGAAAATACTGTACAGTGATTGGTCAGACTAATTCTATGGGGGTAAACCGGGTACCGTACTGTACTGCACTGATCCGCCACTGAACATCAAAGAGCAGCGGCGTGCATGCAGTGCAGCTAGGTAGCTAGCCAGCTTAAAGCCTCGCTGTATTCTTTTGTTCGGCGGTATAGTACCGGTACTGTACTTAGCAGCTCAGTGCATGCTTATACGCATAATCTACCCCTCCCCTTCCCCTTGTACGCGTACGTATTTAAAGTACCAGCGTACCTTCTGCGGATTCCCGGATTAATCCATTTTTCATACGGGGATATGATTTTCGATGTATTTGCTAACAATGATAAGAAAGTGATTCGCCACGGGCGAATAATGGTATTGTCCGTCGAGAATGTACTATAAAAACACCCCACGCATTATAAGCGGAATATAACAACAACAAAAAACATGATTCATTAATATGATTTCTTCTACTGTTCCTTCGAACATACTGCCATGTGCAGATTGTGCAGCCTCCGTAAAAATGATGCAACACCATGAGCTGTGGATTTACACTATTTAAAACAAGCAATCTGATTGGCTCAAAACCAGTTTCATTGCCGCAAAAGAATTTCTTTTAGAATTATAATGTAAGTGAATCGACTGGAAAATTACGAAAGAAAGGTTGCAATTGGAGCGTTAGTATAGACCTTTTTATTATCATAAGTACCGAAAAGTGTATTCCTATGAATTTCAATGAAAGATAGCATTGCTCCGTAGCCAGTAGCCGCTTGGATTGATTATCAGAATACGCCTCTCCGATGTGACGATTCATCGTGTAAAGTGTATTATTGCGATAAGTACTGGGGCGAGCGGGGGCGGGATAAATGAATGGGGCCGTTTCTGAACATCATGAGTTCATTGTTAGGAGGGATCTGTGCCGACCCACCAGCTAGGTTGAAAGGAAAACGACGTGGCTTTGTCCAATTACGTAATACCGGCGAAAGCCTCGCTGATTGGCTGATGAATTTTGCGCGTGCACTGAGCTGACTTCATTGCTTGTTGATCGATCACGAAAAGCGAAACGGTGAAAGCTAAACTGTTCAGCTTTCGCTCGATGTGTGAGAGTGCTTTTCTGAATGATGCAAAACTTTAGAAGCGATTTTTTCTGTTGTTAACAAATACCGAGGCTCTGGTCCACCTTATTAAATTACAGTTTTCTCGCCTTCAACAAACTTATATGTATCAAGTTATATATCATTTTAAAGCTAACATCCTAGAGAATTCAAAACACTGAAAATATCAATTTTGATATTCCCGACAATTGACCGAAAGTGTCAGAGGCGGACACATATGGGATGGAAGCAATATTTTAATTATTTAACTAAAGATTTTGGTGGAACTTTGATATTTTATAATAATAATGCAATCATAGATATATTTAAATTAGCATTACCAGCTTTTTATAGAGACATGTTGGACGCTTGGATTGCCACAAAAATATTTTTGTTAAAAGAAAATACTTCTAAAAGGAATGAAATTATTTATAATAAAACATTTGTTTTTATTGATGGAAATGTTCCTTTCAATGAACATTTATTTAAAAAGAATATTTATAGGTTGCATCATATTGTTGATGGAGAAGGCAATATAAAATCAAATGAGGAATATCAAAGAAAAGGTTTAAATAGTAATTATTGGCATTCCCCCTTAATGGAAACAATTTTTGAATACAAATATTCACTTTAATGTAGATAGGGAATTAGAGATGAATCTTTAAATTTTTGAAAAGGAATATATGTTAGATAAGGTCACTTAAAAAATGATATATACTTTTTTATTGAGTAAAAAGTAGAAAAATCATATGCAGAACGAAATTTAGAGCAGATTTATAATATTAATGGGAAAGATATTCAATTAATATTGTTAAGACTTAGAAAATGCACTTTGAATAGCAAGCTTCGAGAATTTCAATTTAAAATGCTTCATAATATTATATACACTAAATTATAGGTATATACATCTAAAATGGTTTATAGTAATCTATGTTCTTTTCGTGGTAAATATGAAGAAACTTACGAGCATTTGTTTTTTCTTTGTGAGAAAGTAAAACCAATTTGGGAAGCGTGTGGAAATTTATTTAATTTAGTAGAGATTAAAGATATAAATTGGAAAGATATTCATGTAGGAATAGTTGAGTTAAATATAGGGAAGGAACAGTTATTAAATCATATAATAATTTTGGTAAAATATATGATATTTACAGATATTACAAATAGAAATTAACCACCAACTGCTTTGGAGATTAAGAAAAGATTATTAGAAAATAGAAAGGAGGAGAAGAAATTAGCTGGGGACCGTGGTACACTAACGTATCATTTTAAAAAGTGGGACAATTTAGAATAAGGAAGGCAAACAGAAGCAATAAAACGAATAAGGCGGACATAATTGTCGAGATTCTCACCAGATGTAGGAATGTTTTCTGGGGATGGGTGTGTGGGTTTGTGAACGCGTGTGTGTGTATGTAAGCACTTGTATAGGTGTGTTCTTTGAGGGGAAAAGAGTTTTCCCCTCTTTTCCCCCTTTTTATGTTCATGCTCTGCTTTATAACATTCTTCTTAATTAAACATTGGTTTTCACTAGATATATTCTTTAAAGCATTTGAAATGATAATACGACAAAATTGTTTGGAAGAGCCAGGTTCTTCCTTATGTTTTTTTATTGTTTTAATAATTTATCATGTATTTCTTTGTTTTTTTCAACTCATGTATTTTATTGTTTTTGTTGTTTATTTTGTTTCTAACTATAATTCAACTATTTTGAACCCCAAAACAAGCATGTAAAATGTAAACAAGACAAATAACCAATGATATACCTCTTTTTACGAAAACTGATATTTCCATATGTTTTGTACACAAATCACAAAATTGAGCAATTTTCGGGCTGACATGCTTATACAAAAGGTCACATGACTTCGTAACGGTAGGTCCAGTTTTCAAAAATGTTGTTTTAAAATATGCGCAAGACCCAAAAGAAAAAAGTCACCAAGCAGCGGCGCGTCATCTTACCGCGTTTTGGAGCAATAACAACAATCGCGGAGGGGGGGGGGGGGGGGGGGTGAGGGGGGGTGGGGGCATTACGGCCTCCCCTCGGCCTTATTAGGGTTAATGTTTTAGCTCTGAAAATTGATCCGACTGACTCGTGCTAGTATTTTGATATGAATTTTAATGACTGATAATATATCTGGCCCATTATTAAATTGGCAATCATCATCTTCTTTCCTGAACGGAGAGATTTATGCTCTTTGCTTACAAACTTTTTCACAATAACTGCTATATAAAAGTTATATTCCAAGCCTGGCATTTGTGATCCTAAGGACTATGCATTAGTAACCAGTATTATGAGTAGCGCTCTTGTGATGCAGCTAGTAGTATATGCTTGATGGAAGTGATGGTAAGTGACACCGTAATACCGTTAGTGAAATAATGCATTATATACTATTTTATCTAATGTGTATGTCCAATGTTGGCTTTCGGGTTGTAATAATGTCCGTTTGACACACGCATACATGATGAATGGAGCGTTTTTGTGCGTGAGTGTTATATTATGAAATGGACCTCGAGTGTTGTTCTAAAAGTCTACACAGATTTTTGAAAGTGCAAATAATGAATGGTTTGTTAAATAAGGAACAGTGAATTATTAGACCTTTTAACCTAATTTACACATCTTTAACGCCGTTTTCATAATTCGACCTTATCTTATGAAACGTTTCTTTCATTGTAATCTACATGTGTGCTTAATTTCATGTCCGTGGCTTAACCGGTTGCTTCCGAAAATAAAAGCGCATCTATCGACCCCCAAAACGAGATTCTTTTCACTGATACGAGCCAAGGCCTCCACACAAAAGACCAGCGGCCGTGTGTGCGTGCAGAGAAGGTGACACGACATATGCTCCGCCGACAATTGCTCCGAAAAATGCGACAATTGCTCCGCGACAAATGCTCCGCGATACTTGCTCCGCCTACATTTGCTCCGACGACAATTGCTCCGCCGACAAATGCTCCGCCGACATTTGCTCCGCCGACATATGCTCCGCCGACATTTGCTCCGCCGACAATTGCTCCGCCGACAAATGCTCCGAAGATGCGATAATTGCTCCGCCGACATTTGCTCCGCCGACAATTACTCCGCCGACAAATGCTCCGAAGATGCGACAATTGCTCCGCCGAAAATGCTTCGAATATGCGACAATTGCTTAGCCGACAATTGTTCCGCCGAAATATGCTCCGGAGAAACGACATTTGCTCCGGTGACAATTGCTCCGCAGAAATATATGCTCTGAAGATGACAGTACTTCAAATGGTCCAAAAAAAACATATGTTCCTCAACCATAATTGTTCCACCGACATTTACTCCGCTGAAGATTAAACTCTGGAATGAATTCTCAAGTACCTTTGGTATGAAGTGCGCTTTTATATGTTGTGCGAATCTCTTGTGAAATTGGAGTACAATCGATTCAGTAACCATCGATTCATTCAAATATTTTATTTGGCTGGTTTGTTTGTTTCACGTTTCTTTATACAGGGTGGAGGGGGGGGGCAGTCAAGCCCAGTGTTGTAAGGATGCGTGACCCTGCAGCCTGCATCTAGTAGCAGAAGGGGAGGCGCAATAACACACAGCACTGGCTTTAGTTTTTGATGTTACATTGGGGTTCGACTGGAGTCGAACCACGGACCCTCATAGTATCCGAAAATGCTGTGATGAATAGTATACTGTTCCAAGCAATCATCAAGCGAAGGGCATGATACTGGTGTTAAGATCGATCATGAATAGAAAAAAGAAAAGTCTTTATAATCACTGCATTTGTATTACTCAGACTCTTTATGAATCAAGAAATTGTTCCGCATGAGCTCAAAATTTATCCACGTTTTATCAAAATTCAAAGAACGTTATTTTCACCCACTGTTAAATTTTCGGAGTTCCGATTTTGTTTAGATTTGTTCATCGTTCACTGAACAACGAGGGCCCAATTTGTGACACTTCTAAACGCCCCCCCCCCCCCCCCCCCACCCCGTAAACGATTAAGGCTGCCTTATTGTCCAACAGAAAAGCACAAACTTCCAACGCATTTTGCATTCGTATAAACTGAAGGATTTGCAGGAAGTAGCAGAAAATTGAAATTCAATAATCTAAGGAATTGAGGGGTCCTCTTACCTCCACAGTGAGGTAAGATGGACACTTCACCCCTTTAGTGACTATGACGTCATATTCCATAAAAAGCAATATGTGATCAATTTTATTGTTAATATGTGAAGAATAGATTGTCTTCTAGACGATGTGATCTTTATTTAAAGGGGTAGTACAGTTTTGCTACTTAAGGCTGAACTTTAGTAACCAACCCTGGACAGTTACTTGATAAACTAATGGTTATAACTCCACCATGCTCGAAAGGTATACAAAATTACAAACGACTTAGTAAAACGCCTGTTATCATTCAAAAAGAGCCATTTAAACACAAGAGGGCGCTTTTCTTAAAAGGCATTGGTTTCAACCATTTTCATACAGAATTATGCATGTGGTGTTTTATTGGAATGATGATTAGATAGAGAGATCATCAACAACTATTCCAAAAATGATTTTGAAATTTTTTGAAAAAGTGCAAGCATTTTAAAAATATTTTGTTGAAAAAAAAAATCATCTAATTATTTGGGCATTTGTCTGCGGAGCATTTGGCGGCGGAGCAAATGTCGGCGGAGCAAATCTCGCGGAGCAATTATCGGCGGAGCAAATGTCGCGGAGCAATTGTCGATGCTTCGGAGCAATTGTCGGCGGAGCAAATGTCGGCGGAGCATTTGTCGGCGGAGCATTTGTCGGCGGAGCAATTGTCGGCGGAGCAAATGTCGGCGGAGCATTTGTCGGCGGAGCAAATGTCGGCGGAGCATTTGTCGGCGGAGCAATTTTCGGCGTAGCATTTGTCGGCGGAGCAAATATCGCGGAGCATTTGTCGCGGAGCATTTGTCGCATTTTTCGGAGCAAATGTCGGCGGAGCATATGTCGGCGGAGCATATGTCATGGAACCGCAGAGAAATAGATTTTTGTTGGGGGCTTGCGGTTTCACAAAGGTGGTGCACGCACAAAAGGCCGGTAACCTTGTATAAAAATGTATTCTATACCACAGTGAAGATCCCGGTTAGGCAGCTGTATACAGAACAAGAGAGCTGTATATACAGCTCTATGCATACAGAATCACGTATAATCTCTATTGGCATGGCGCGCACGCACAAAATATTTCGCTGCCACTATTATTGTACGCGTTATGGGAATACTGCCTGTCCAAGCGAAACGCAATTTCTCTAAATTTTGGTTGGTACATCGTACATTCACCGCTGTACGAAATTCAACTTTGTAAGTAACATTACATACTTTATACAGTTACCAATTGCTGTAAAACTCATGATACGTCACAAGTTTGAGATATTTTGATAGCTTATTTTATTAGCTTTCAAGTGATATAACAAATTCAGTATGTCTGCATTCAGAATATAGCTTTTTAGACGATTAAATAGTGTCATGAGTGTGGTATTTTCGGAACCGAGTATAGTCGGTTCCCGGGTGTGAGTGTGTGACACGGGGCCCGTATTAACTCGGTTCCAGGAAGAAACGGGTTAAGTGGTTATTGAGTATTCATGCTTGATATGTTTGACCTTTGACGGTAAATAAGAAAATGTAACATGCATTTTCGCGATTTTGTTTCAACTTATGAAATGTTGATCTTGCAAGTTCCTATCTACATCCGAGATTTCAAGCTGATAACATAATTTATTCAGCAGTTATATGTTGAAACATACGTTTTGGATTACTCACAATTTGTAACAGATTTGGACTCCTGTTTTCAATCGAAAAAAAACACATCAGGATCCAGTGACCAAAACAAAATGTTATGAAGAAATTGCTTCAATGTATCACAATTTGGGAGAAATTTAATGGAAAATAAGTGAGATATGGTCGAAAGTCCACTGTGATCGATTTTAAAATCTATTAAAATAGGTTAAAGTTCGCATTATCAGGTTTAACCCTCAATATGAAGACTTTATAACATTTACTTGGCATAAATGAGGTGTGAATTCGAATCAACAACTTATAATCATTCCGAATATTGAAACAAAATTGGGGGTTTATTGACTTTAAAACAAATTATGGCAGACTAAAAGGTATGTTTTTACCATATTTTGCCAATTTGCGTGCGCGCGTAATTTTGACTTTGACGCGCGCTTACCCCTTTATGCCCTCCCAAGGAAAAACGCAGTATCTGACATTTTTGTTGATTTTCACTTTTTTGCAGAAAAATACTCAATGAACAATGCTCTTTCATGTGATACATTCAGTTTTCTGAAAAAAATTTGGGAACACCATTTGTTCCCAATCCTCAAACGCAGTATCTACAGTCAACCTCCACTTTCCCCAAGGAAAAAAGCAGTATCTACACAGCTAGTCTCGCTACAAGACAAAAACATTATTTATATGCAGACAATATGAATAATGCGCATTTATAATAGTTATATCTTGTAAAACAAATTTCATTACTTATATGAATTGTGAAGCACAAAATATTGACGCAAATTTAACATATACGTGCACTTTGCAATACGACCAACATTCTTCTATAAAGCGCCGAGTTTGTGACAAAGGCTATTCAAGTATGCATGAAAGTGCATGTACCTCTGCCACATTCACACAATGCACAGACTGACTGCGCACGGCATAATGATGCTGTGCAGTGTGATTTTAACGCATACATACATGCAATTAAGTTATGTACAGTAATGCAGTCATAATCTTCTACTAAATGTGACCCGTCCTACGTACAAGAACCAAAAGTCGACAAAGTTGATTTTCTGGATTTGTATTTAGTTCGATTCAGCAATATCTAAGCTTTAATATGGGCCGCGACGCGTAAAAAAGGGCCCTTAGGCCATAAAATACCAAAAATGAGTTTTCACTACCAAATGAAAGTACAAACTCTATAGTTTTTGGATATGCAAACAAATTTCCGAAATTCCACTCCTAAGTGTCAAAATCGGCTAATTAAAAAAAATCTGTTTTGCCCCCAATTCTGCTATTGTGTAACTTCTCTGCAAGTTTCTTCTCTCCCCACTGCGCATGCAAATCACACACAAACGCATAAACTCATAATAGTCATCCCTTCTTCAATACACGACCCATATCTGTCAAGCATACACGAAGTTGAAGTTCAGATATTGTTGAATGAATACAAAATTAAAAAAATTAAAAAATAACGCTTATTATGGTAACCATGGTAACCGATTTCTTACAGACTACAGCATTAAAGATAATGCATATAATTGTTAAAAAGAGACTATTTTTCTAAATTGTTTTACAAATTGAGTGACATGAACCCTGCCCCCCCCCCCCCCCCCCACACTCAAAATCAAGTACAGGTCTTGTTACCATGACAACCAAGTGTTTACAGACCATAGAGTACAGAAGCTATGACGTCATCCAATTTATTTTTTTTCTCACTTTTAACTTAATTTTCCAAAAGAGCATAACAAATAATGTCCAAATGTCGAAAATGAATTGAATATGTAAAGTACGGCATGGGATATGCCCAATCGAATGGTTTGTTGTTGCAATAGGCAAACAGTGTTCTTGTGCTCTGGTTCATAACTTTATGAACCAGAGCATTATAACACTGATTGCCCATTGAATTAAAATTCATTCGGATCGGCATATCTCAGCCAATACTTATCATATTCAATTTATTTTGGACATTTGGACATTATTTTTTATGTTCTTTCGGAAAATGAAGTTCAAAATGAGAAATTATAATAATAGAATTTGATGACGTCACATTTCACCACTATTGGATAACAAATAATTTGTAAACACATGTAAATAACACCCAATTACATGCAAGTCAGTCACCGAACACAACCCAGACAACCAAGAACTTTCAAGTCTTTCAAAGAAGCTCTGGACATATTTTTTTATTTACATAGATCATCATTGTTACCGTAGCAACATAACTCTTACAGGATTTTGAATGAAGAATAAGTGGACAGAACCGTGCATATGTAGGCATTTTAATATTAAACCCTATACAAATGAAAATTCAATCATGTAGAAATGTACAGAAAATAATAAAAGAAATAAAAAACTAAATATAAACGCAACCTTAAAGGGATCTAGTAACTTTGTTGACATGTGCAAAAGTGATGATCGGTTGATGCAATGTATATTGTTGTTATCTCATATGTCCACAGGGTATACTTGTGTGAAAATTTCAAGTCAAATGGACATTGCATGGCCAAGTAATGGGCGAAAATGCAAAGTGATATTCACTAACTCACTGCACTCACTTTGTACACGGTTTCAAAACTCCACGGGAGTTTTTCTTATCTGAATACTTCGATCGTACATATCTATGTAACGTAAGGGAAATTTGAAAAACCGAAACCTGTCCCATGATTTTATTGTTAATACGAATACAACAAGGTATGAGGGAACCGCTATAATTAAAATTTTATTTTGAGGATTTGGACAATGTTACTAGGTCCCTTTAACACATTGCATTATCATGAGAAAAATAAAGGTTATTTGAATGCAGATAAATGTATGTACAGATATTAAATATCTTTTTCAAACATCAAGAAAATTGAGGTGGACATGAAAATGGTAATTCCCAATTACAATAGAAACCTTGCTTACAGGCTATTGGATGACAATTACCTATACTCAGCTTTGGTTTCAATTCCATTTGAAAGTTCATTGAATACAACATGTAAAATGAGAATCATTCCCTTTCATATGCTCTCATAGTTGTAAAATTTGATTTCAAAATATTTTATTTATAAACCGAACACAAAAAGTAACTTCACCCCTAAGCAATTGCCCATAATTTCATAACCAAGAATCGTTTCAAGATTTCGTCTTGCCAATATATCCATATGGTAGTTAGGAAAACAATGTGTAAAAATAAAAGGTAACCATTAATCCATGGTTGAGTGAGCACACATTACAGAAAAAATAGTCATATTTCAAAATTCGCAAAAGTATTATCATCATTACAAATTATTGAGAGTTGGAAAATTAAAAAATGCACTGTGTTACAATTGCAATTAATGCATTTTACCACATATGCCATCAACAAATCAAAATGAATGGAATATCAAACAGCATTGTTTCATAAACCATGATCAATGCATTCCGCCACATATGCGGATTCACAACAATGTACAGGCACGCGCAATACCTTGTGACTTTTGAATTGGGCCATTTTGTCTTTAATCTGTGCTCATTCAGCCATAAAGTAATGAATATGTCTGATTTTCGCTCATATCAAATATAACAACTGTGCCAATATCGTGGTAAGATGACATCTTGAAACAATAATCGGTTATGAAATTATGGGCAATTGATTAGGGGTGAAGTTACTTTTTGTGTTCGGTTTATAACTAGTCAGGCGATATCTTGACCTAAAAACAAATACATAAACTGTTAAATACACTTCTTTCAAACAAGTCAAAAGAGGGTTTTAAATAGTTGTTGATGATATCTCTATTTAATAATTATTTTAACAAAACATCACAAGCACAATTTTGAATGACAAATGAGAGAGCCCTCTTGAGTTCTTTTTTGTTTATGATAACCGGATTTTTACTGAGTTGTTTATTGTCGAGCATGGTGGAGTTATAAGTAACTATTAGTTTGTACTGTAATGATGCAGGTTTTGGTTACTAAAATTCACTTTGACCAATAATGGCAGATGCCTATTTCACCATGCATATACAGTACTGGCTGTAAGTTAGAAATCCAGAATGATACAATGATCAATAGCAATTTTATCCTCAAATACTAGTAATTATTATCATAACAGTATTTCCACTTGTAAATCAATGAAGTATTTCCACTTCCTTGTCTTTTGAATATTTTCTCAAAAGAAGCTATGTTAATGCAGACTTCTTTGCCCATTATTGCATTCATGTTTGATAATTTACTCTCTTGGCATTCCATGCTTACTCATGAAACAGGGGCGTCGATTCGTTTTTGATATTGGGGGGCGAAATTTGAAAAATTTTCCCGAGTGACCACTGAAAGAGCTAAAAGCCCCACATTGGCATGCCCGGAAGTTTTATTATGCGCTCATTGAAAGTGTCTTGATGGCTCGAAGACCTGATTTTGGGGGGGGCACCCATATTTGGGGACAATAATGGGGGTCCAGGGGCAGAGCCCCCGGAAGCTTTTAGATTTAAGACATTTGCAACTCCTATCATGGGTGTAACAATTGTATAAAATAGTTAACCTATACTCGTAACGTATTTTTAAAGGGCATAGCGAGGAAAGATTGAGCCTTGCATGAGATGGATCGTCGTGATCCTGTATTATAGAGCCATCGATATAGTCTCGGGCATTGGGCTCCCAAGGGCGTCAACAACGTCTCAAAACTGGAGGGGAGACATTGCGAGGAAGCGAAGCGACCGAGCGGGGGAGGGTGTGGTAGGGGGTGTCCCCCTCCCACAGTAGGGAGCTTTTGTATTTTGGGGCCAATTGTGCGATTTGGTGCACACCTGAGACAGAAATTTCACGTTATATGAAGTATATAAGTATGGAACCAAACATACATAATGACAAAGGGAGGGGGACAATCTTCACCACTTTCAAATGTGGGGGACATGATAATATTCCAATATGATTTGCGTTCAGCGCATATGGACCGAATTGACTGAAAGAAATATTTCAGATTATTTTATTTTCTGTGACGGGGGCTATTTATAGATGAGGGTTTAATTATCTTCGTGTGAGGTGTGCGTTTGAGAAATTACACTGCCCAACACATGTGAGTTCCCGCAACCCAAATGAAACTTGCAATATGAGAAACTGTATGCGCGCGAAGCGCGCGGCAAAAAAGAGATTTACAGTCCTTTTCAAACTAGAAAACGGCTATTTTGAAGATTAATTATTGATAAATGTGTCTATCCCCTCTTTGGCATTATATAACTTGATTTTTTCTTCCTCATTTTCGGAATTATTGGGGGGGGGGGGGCGAAATGATATGTTCGCCCCCCTTAATATTTTCATTGGGGGAGGGGGGGGGGGGGCGACCACCCCCCCCCCCCCCTGCCCCTCCCCCCCCCCCAGGGTCGACGCCCCTGTCTTGAAATGCAAAATAAATTGTTGCTTACAATATCTTATAAAATAATGATGGGAAATGACTACAATCCACAAATACAATACCATTAAAAATTGGATGCAAAGTTTGTAAAACAGTCTTTTTACAGGGATCATCATGTTCAAATAAGGACATACAACAGGATGCTATTTAAAAATGTGAAGCAAGCTGCTATGCCTTAGTGTACCAAATAAATTATCTAAACCATTTTCATGGAAGAAAAACAAAATCCCAATTCATCAGTAAAAAAAAATGTCTGTAAAGACTGAGGGCTAATGCTTTTCCCCTGTGAACGCTCATGGACTAAGTCGAATATCACCCATGTGATTATTTCCATATTGTCCTTAAGAGGTTAACTGGTTCTGTTTGGAGAGGTTGCCTAAGGGACAAGCCAACTATATTGTTCATGAGATCTCAGGGCTCAGGGCCGGCAACATCCTGACATGCTGGCCTTACAAAATGGCCAAATTTGTTTGAACAAGTAGTTTTGGCAGTCGAGAGACAGTCCAGGAGGCTTCAGCATGGCCGGGCACATGGCATTTGATGGCTCCACACCTCTCTTCATCAAGCATCTGGCGGTTTCCTCATCTCCGATTCTCTGGCGAACAAAGACGATACCAGGCTTGTCTTGGCTGAATCTGAAGTATGCGTGCTTCCTCGGGCCAGTTACTTTCAGGAGGTATATGTAGAGGAAGCCTTTTCAGTTGTACCACTGCCAACCCTGACCACTGTTGTACAGCTTGGGGACACTTGAGGATGAGGACTTGCCCACTACTTCTGCAAACTCTCCTAACTCTGCAAACTCTCAGTACTCAAGATAAAACCATGACATGCAGCACATTATGTGTATTTAATATCAAAATAGATTTACATTTTGTATTCTTCATTTGTAGATGAAATCACTTCATAGTATGATTTATTTAATGGCAAAACGAATCTATATGTCAGTTCATGGCTTAACCACGACAGATTTCAAGAAAATATCAGAAAACTAAAAATAGTATTAACCTTTTCCAAGGGGTCAAGTATGATATAATTTTTTTTTTGACGTCAAATTAACAAATCTACTTTATAATATAACCTGGCAGAAATGTATCGCTTGATGGTATCTTTTTTTATTTTTTGTATTAATCACTAAACTATAGACCACACTATTTAAGAAACAAAATCATAACAGATTTTCTTACATGATTTTCAAGACACTGATAATTATATTTTAAATATCAAATTAACAGAATGTCATGGAGGGTTATAGAAGCCGGAAAAGGGCTGACACTATCCAAAAGGCTGACACTATATTCAACTGCCTATCGAGGCAAACTCAAAAACATACCTTTGACCAGACATCAGGTATCTCCCCTCTCCATCTGTCAGAACTTTTACCGGCATGATCATGATGACGATGAGGGGGACGTGTACAGTCTGGATGAAAAACTCCTCCAGAACATCATCAACATCCTGTAAAATATAAAAAAAAGACTTCTGTTATTATCACAATAAAATTTGGTTCTACTTAATAAAATATAGCCTTTACCATGCCTGTGACACTTATAATTAAAGTTTGGCTTACTAAAATAATAGCAAGACTAATCAGAATTAGAATATTAGTAGCATTTTTTTTTTTTTTTTACTGTCAGCATCACTTTACAAGTAATTCTAGTGTGTTTGTATATTACAAAAGCTGTATGGGCCAACAACTAACTTTTATAGCTTAACAAAATATAAGCAGGAGAGGTCTAATATTTTTTAAATGTGCAACTTTTGTGTGACTGTTATTGTTAGTAACTTACTATAACAGTGTGACGTGCGCTGTTAATATTGTGAGATAAGCCAAACAATTTTCCCGTTTCTATACATGTACACAGGTTCAGTTTTAGTCATGAGTGTAGACCTTAGTCTAGGCTCTAGGACTAGGCTCTACTCTATAAGATTGTGAAAAGTATATTGTTATGCTGATACATAAATCAAATGCAGACAAATGAGCACTGAGTGCATGATGGAAAGGCAATTTACAACAGTAACAATTGTGCCATTTTTAGTTTTAATGTTTAATTTTTGTAACAGTTAGATGTGATCTAGACTCTAGAGTAAAGGGTTTACCATAAAGTCATAATATAGAAATGAATATGTAAACAAAATAGTTCATAATGTTACTTTACGACGTGGTATCCACTAGCAATATGTACAACTACGTATAACATTTAACAAAGGCAGTGTACTTCATTTCAGCATTGCTTCATATTTAAACATGTTATTGCTCGCCGTTTTTTATTTGTTTACTAAGTCTAAGTCTGAGTTGTGAAGCTAGTCCGTCAGCAGTAGATCTATAGTAGATCTAGATAGACTATCTAGAGCTAGATTTCTACATGATGAAAATGACAAATGATTTATAAACAACTCCTTTTCTCATCTCAAACAACAATGTTGAAGCTTTGGAAATAAGGTACACTGCCTTTATTTTTAATTTCATTAGTGGTACGCGTAGCTCGGCTACGTTAACAAACTTCTTCAACTTACCAACTGGCCAACAAAAAATTAAAAGCTTCGGACTGGTTAAAAATATAGACTATGTAACGAGCAGGAATGTGAGCTTCATTCAGTTTAAATCAGTTATAATCATCAAAGCCCCATTTTACACCTAAATGTATTATGTTTGTTCTACAATCTAATATTTATATTTTCTTACCGTTTCATTCATACTTGAAAGTTCCATGCAGCAAAATCCAGGTTGTGTTTTCAAGTTTGTTTCGAGCTAGCTCACCGACTGTTTGAAGTACTGCGCTGATATCGCATGCACTAATATTTTGTGCACATTTGCGCGCGCCACACACATGAATTGTTAGTGCGACTTCCGTGTTGATTTTACAACGTATTGACTCAGCAGCGCTAAGGGCCCTTTTCTCGCGTCGCGGCCCACTTGATATACAGTTTGTCTCATAATGATTCTGCAACGCGGAGTTATTGACGCTTTTCTAAGGCAAATATTGAACGGTCTGGAAATAAGATGCCGAGAAAATAGCTCAAGAAACTTTACATCCATTTCGAAAGTGAAATTAGCGTTTTAAGCAGGCCATAAATGAACCGATTGCATGAATAGAATGTCGTAGCAACCTTTATTCAATTTTCTTGAAAACTTGCATATCAGTAAATATGTATGATATACACCTCTCCTCCATAAACTGTTGAATATTATCCATGCATTGTAGAGATATGAACAGATTTAATTACAATTTAAGTGGGTTTGGAACGATAAACTGTACACATCGAGCACATGATACAATAGCGAGCACTTTCAGGTAAAAAAAGGGGAGGGGGGAGGGGGGGATCCGTTGGTACAGGGTTTGTTTTCGTTCTTTTGGCGGGGATGCCCGGGGATGTCCCTTAAACAAATTTGAAACAGGTGTCTAAGTAACGGAGGCGAGCCTCGGTCAACTTCAAAATGAGGGTATATAAAAGAGTGGGATTGTGCTTTAGCCAACTTAAAACAAGCTCTAAATAGCGTTTTCTGTTTTTTTTGGTGGTGTGGGGAGGGGGGGGGGGTATGCCTTATTATAAAATTATTATGAACTAATTAACTATTTAGTACGACAAATTAATTCTACATACGATTAATGAATGTAATGTTACAGGGCCCAATTCTTTAATCTATATAATACTCACACTCAACCAGTGGTGTACATAGTGTATTAGGTTGGAGGGGGGAGGGGGGGGGTGGGTGTGCAGTTAATTAGATAGGACTTGGGTCGTATTGTCATAAACATATTTTGTCAAACTCAATAGGGCCACTATACAATGGAGGCCATTTCGATTACTAATCTCCGTGCAAGCGGCGCAGTCAATAGGGATTAAAGAATCTCGATGTGCGCTGGCCGCTCTTGACAGCTACCGAGATTCCAACTTAGCACAAAGGGGTTGTTAAGAGGCGGAGCTTAATATCGATCGCTTTTAGTGGCAAATAATTTTGGAACGCAAACTTTTCAAACCTGCAAAAAACATGCTTCAAAACTCTGCTTAATTTTTACCTTTCCACTGGATATTTTTACTGGATATTTTGCGTACCGGTAGAACAGATATCAGGGAAATGCATGAGGCAATAATATTTGTTTTCACTTTTTCACGCAATTTCAAATCAATCGTGATTTCTGAGGTTCGACATCTTGCGACTTTTGGCTCCCCTGCGGATGGCGAGGCACACATTAAGCTCTGCAGTGCCAGCATGGATTAACAAGAATAGTTACTATGATACTGTCTTCATTTTAATCGTTAAGATATTTGAATTGAGTTGAGGGATTCTGCTGGTTAAAATTAGAAACATTAGAAAATAAAAAAAAACAAAACAAAGCACGGTCTACTCGCTTTTATATAACTCTAGACTATAAACCTATAGTCCTAGTCCTAAATATGACTAGTCATCATGCAGACTATAAAGTAGAGGCATATTATGCCTAAATATCAGGCCAGGCCGGCAATTACGGCAGCTGCTGCTGACACGGTCTGGGACCTGTATTTTGATCGATAGCGCCTAAAATCACGTTAAGCAAGAATAGGCATGATTGAATAATTTGGACCATATTATAGGCCCTAGCCTAAGGCTAAGTTAGTATCTTGGAATTTGCTTACAATGACAACATGCAGCATGATCATCAAGTTTGTTATAATCATGTCATAACAAATCACTTTTGCTTTATTATCACTAACATTCATATTTATGATTTCTTTGTAGATACTGCGTTTTTCCTTGGGGATATTTGTATTGCACCGCTTTGCGAGTTATTCCATTTAAAGTAACTTTATATATTTGCTCAGAGAGGGCATTCTGTATCTATTTAAAGTTGTATTCTCCTAGTAATGTAAGTAAACTTTTATATCGAATGTAAAAACAAATATGTGTGCTTGGTTAATCACTAACACTTACGCTTCTTATTTCATCTCATCAGGGAAATGCGGCCTGATAAGCCCCCTTTTTAAGAAAAGTGTGACTCGTCTAGAGAGGGCGCTTTTTTATTAATTAAACTTGTTTTCCCTTTAAAGTATGTTAACTTACATAAATATTATATGCCGAAACATGTTCCTTGGGGAAATCGATCACGAACCGTTTTGGGAGCATGTAACATGCATTATTCCATATTTAAAGTAACTTAAGACTTGATAAGAGAGGGCGCTCTTTATCATTTCAAAGTTTTGTTTTAACTTTAACTTATACACTTTCATAACAAATGTATAAACAATCATTTTTGCATGGTTAATTAATACAATTCATGCTTCGTATTTCCTTTCATTGTGGAAACATGGGCCAATAAGTCCCCTTTTTAAAGAAAAGTGTGACTTGCCTAGAGAGGGCGCTTTTTAATTAATCAAACTTTTTTCCCTTTAAAGTATGTTAAAGGTAATGGTGAGTATTGGTAATTTCCAAAGTGCCCCCCCCCCCCCCCAAATTAATTGTAACGGATTTGGTTGATTTCAATTCCAAATGAAAGATCATCGAAACAAACATGGGAAATAATAATAATTCCCTTTCAAATGCTTTCATTGTTGTGAAATTTGCTTTCAAAATATGATATAAAAGGATTGACGCCCGGGTATCACTTTTTAGAGAACGCTAGCGCGAGGCCCTAACGTTCTAGGTGCTCCTAATACAAGACTGATAGATATGTAGATATGTTTGTGCACGCTAATTGTGCTTAAAACTATACATATGATACGGTACTTGCCACCAATTCACTCTCCAATATGTGATCCAACTATAGGGTGGATTAAAATTATGATTTTCCCCTACATTCCGCAAAAAATCAGTGATATTATGCGCCTCATGGACTTCTATCCGTGTGTTAGAAAGACGAACGAACGGGGATTGCGGTGTCATGAATATGCACGGTACTATACTATACATGTATTACCGTACCGCGCACTGCAGTCCCGTATTAGGACCTAGAACGCTATCGCTTCGCGCTAGAGTTAATTTGACACTTGAGTTGTAACGGCTATTTTTGAATGATAACAGAGGTTTCTATTTTTGAATGATAACAGAGGTTTTACTTTGTCGTTTGTAATTGTGCATACTTTTCGAGCATGTTGAAGTAATAACTATTAGTTTGTACCGTAATCGTGCAGGTTTTGGTTACTAAAGTTAAGTTTGACCAATACTCACCATTATCTTTAATAGTACATACAGAATATATGCCGAAACATTTTCGATTGGTTTATCCATAACGTAAGGCATAATTCAACACCCTCCGAATTTCTACGTAGATACTGCTTTTTTCCTTGGGGAAATCGGTCGAGAACTAGGGATTTTCCCAAAGTATCTACATTTTCATGAAAATCTCAAAATTAAACGAAAAATTCAATCGTTCATGTATGAAGAAAAATAGACACCTATATAGCCTTTAATCACACACTGAAGTTATCTTCCCAAGTTTATTATTTCTGAGCGGCTGTGGCAAAAACACAAAAGGGTCAATATCTCAGTTTCTAGAAAACGCTGAATCGTGTAGATACTGCCCTTTTTCCTTGGGACGGCAGCCTTATTATGAGTCAACAATTACTTCAATTAATAGGGTGCGTTGATGGATGTATTAGGATTGCAAACAATAAACAAACGATATTGGTCCTGTATATTTGCGTTGCGCGCGCAATAACGCACGCGCCGACGTGCACGCGCGGACATTTTTGAAACGCCCTAAATTGTCTGAAACATATAGTAAATTACTCGGGTTAGGGTTTTGAAATTTTGTTGAAATTTTTGTAATTTGACGGATGTGTACGCGCTCGTCTCCGAGTGTAAGCGCATGCGCATGAGCTTAAAAGATGATGATTAACCTGATTAATATTGATGCGAAATCTGAATTAGAATTGATATTGCTTGACTGAGATGATGATTATTGAAATTTGACAAAATGGCGTCCTGATGACGTCAAAGTAATGTGGCGAGATTGAAGTGATTTTCTTGCACTAAGTCAGATAATGATATGTCATGTGAAATTTCATAACGATTGATTCATCTGTTTTTGAGATATGCGACGAACAAAATCGGAAGAATAATAAATAAATACAAATTCGAACAAAATCAATAGGTGATACGTATGATACGTATCACCTAATAAATACAAATTCGAACAAAATCAATAGGTGATGAAATCTTAAAAGTCATCAAATCAATGTCCAACTCCTCATGCGAGCTCGACCCTATACCGACTTCATTGCTGAAAAAGTGTACTTCCACCCTACTACCTAGTCTGACGCAACTGGTGAACACAAGCCTTCAAACAGGAGTAGTTTCTGACGACATGAAGCAGGCCGTTGTAGTCCCTAGGTTGAAAAACAGCAGTCTCCCCCACGAAGAACTTAGCAGCTACCGCCCTATTTCGAATCTAAGTTTTATAACAAAGCTTGTGGAGAGAGTTGCTGCTCATCAAATAAAAAACTACCTGACGATGCATGATCTGATGCCGAAGACCCAGTCTGCCTATAGAGCAAATCATTCAGTGGAAACCGCTCTCGTGAAAGTCCACAACGACCTATTGGTAGCTTTGGATGCTCGCAAGGAAGCTGTTTTTGTACTGCTCGATTACAGCGCAGCATTCGACACGATCGATCACCAGACACCTCTTCGTAGGTTAACAGAAAGGTATGGCTTCAGAGGAACGGTCCACAAATGGTTTTCTTCATACCTTGCAGACAGAAGTCATGTCGTCAAGATAAACAATGCATCGTCTAGGGAGTATCGAGACACGTGCGGGATCCCCCAAGGATCAGTGATTGGGCCACTCACATACACACTATATAGTGCTCCTATACACGACATCGTGACTGCGCATGGTCTTCACACGATGATGTATGCTGACGACACGCAGATCTATGTAGCGTTCGAGCAAAGTGAGAGAGCTCAATCACTTGAACATTTGAATGCCTGCCTTGCTGATATCAAAGTGTGGTCAGCTCGAAACATGCTGACTCTCAACGATGCGAAAACGGAAATGATTCATTTCTCCTCAAGATTTCGGCAACCACCACAACCTCTCCAGATCACACTTGGTGACTCGGAAGTTACACCTTCCCCTTCAATAAGAAATCTTGGAGCTGTAATGGACCACAACCTTACAATGAAAGATCATATCAGCCTAGTGTGCAGATCGGCGATGGTGGCTATTCGACAGATTTGGACAAATTCGCCAATATCTCACCACCCCAGCCACGCTCACTTTAGTTCATGCATTCATCACTAGTAGACTAGATAACAATAACAGCCTCCTGCACGGACTTCCTCAAACACTACTTAATCAACTTCAAAGAATCCAAAATACCGCCGCCAGGATCATCCAGAGGGTTCCCCGACAACACAGCGTATCCCACACACTTCGTCTGATACACTGGTTACCAATAGAAAAGCGCATTGTATTCAAAATCCTTCTTCTTACATATAAAGCACTACACGGTAACGCCCCAGTCTACGTCAAGGACATGATTCTACCCTACCAACCAGTCCGCACTCTTCGCTCATCTGACCAGCATCTCCTCCATATTCCCAAATCTTCACCCAGAACTATGGAGGTAGATCTTTCGCCATGGATGCACCTCAACTCTGGAACACACTACCGCTCAACATTAGAACTGCACCCTCCGTAGATAGTTTTAAATCAGCACTTAAGACATATCTGTTTAGTTCTCAAATGTAATACATGTATAAATGTTTGTATGCATGTACGTATGTGTAATTTTGTAAATAATAGTGCATGTTAACAGTAGGGTTAATTTATTTGCTAATTGACAATATTATTGTTAGGTCTTTGTAATCATAGTAATTGGAATTGTAACTGTAGAATTGTATGTTTAAATAATGTAAAGCGCTTAGAGAACTATCCAGTTATTAAGCGCTATATAAATAGCAAATTATTATTTATTATTATACGTATGATATACGTATAACCTAATACAAATCTTGACGAAATCAATAGGTTATACGTATGATATACGTATAACCTAATAAATACAATTTGAACAAACTCAATAGGTGATACGTATGATATACGTATCACCTAATAATACAAACTCAATACAACGTATGATATACGTATCACCAAATAATTGTAAATTGGTATGTATCGAATTATAATAGTTAAGTCTAAAATCGTCCGAAACATTATTTCCTTGACTTTAGCCGAGCAGCCTTATTCAACCACCCAAGTATTTGAAGGAATACATGCCAAGTACCTATTTACCACACCTAGGGTTGAGAGCAGCGAATATGGATAAAGTGTCTTGGTAAAGGACACACGTGCCGCGGCAGGGAATCGAACCTACGACATACGTATAAAAATAGACGAAAGCCCAAACCAATATACCTCAACACTACCATTTTATTGAAACAACCTTTGTGAATTCTAGCCGTAATCTGTGGTCTGTATTAATTAAATACGCTTCTCATCATGCAACTCCTGCGTCATTGGTGTTCCCAATGTCAACAAATTTTCAATGTGGAACACAAACATGTATAGTTTAAGAGACCGGTTATATAGATTATGTTTAGTAAGGAGCATTATTTACCCCATGAACAACGCACTCCTGCATCTTCATTATGTCCACAGTCGTTCACTCTAAGACCAGCGTTGGTACAAGATGCAATGTTGGATTCATTTCCGATACACTGCACGTCGTCCAGGATGATGTCACCTGTGCCTTGTCCGAATCCGGCAGATGATACTGCAGCTCCCGTAGCACTCAGACCAAGACTGCTGCAGACAACGCCAGCATCAGTATCATCCCAGGAGTCATCGCAGACAGTTCCCCAGGCTCCTTTGTAATAGACCTCAACACGACCTTCAATGCTGCTAGTACCATTCACGAGTCGAGTTTCAAGCTCTGTTTTGTTTTAATATTAAAAAGCATTGATAGCATGTCTAAATGTAATGCAAACGAGGGGCATTATCCTTAATATGACATCAACAAGAACGTAAGAGAGTGGGATTACATTTGTAGTCTAGAGAGATAATACAAATGGTTGAACTTGAACAAACGAATTGTGAAGACTTCTTGGCTGGTATTAAAATAGGATTTTCCACTTGAACAATGGTTTAAAATGCCCACAGTTTACTATGTGCCTGACTGTCGTCTCTCGTGTCGAAAGTAGAAAATCTATTAAAACGTGAAAGTACAATCGATACAAATTGTGTTACAAAGTTAAATTATATAATTAATTTCCATTCATAGAATCTGTATTATGTCGTTTT
The DNA here is from genome assembly GCA_037951105.1 of Echinarachnius parma. Lineage (NCBI taxonomy): Eukaryota > Metazoa > Echinodermata > Echinoidea > Clypeasteroida > Echinarachniidae > Echinarachnius > Echinarachnius parma. The sequence goes on along the minus strand of JBAMJV010007091.1, from coordinate 759 downwards.
ACTAGCTGAATTCCTAAACAAAAAAAGAGAGATAAACGTTCATCATTACGTAAAATCGTTGTATTTTTTAACAATAATGATAATAATAATAACTTCGGTTTGAATTCGTTACTTTGACGAATTAAGGTGATACGTAGCGATATAGGTTATGATAAATATAAAAAATAATTACTAAATCATCATAAATTAATATCAGATAAACCCCCCCCCCCCCCCCCCCTCACCCCTGAAAAAAAAGAAAAAGAAGAAAAAAGAAAGGAAAACAATTACTGCCTTGGATTCGAACCCACGGACATCAATCAAGACAGTTAGATTTTGAGTCACAGATTCGTACCACGACATCAACCCTTATACACTTGACATATGGAGAAAAAATATGATATATGAGTAAACGATTGCATCGTGCATTTGCAAATACAAGATGTAATGTTGATGCGCAGCAGTTTATCTACCGTCTTTACTAAGTACCTACAAATATGATTTTTTAAAATTATTTTTGGATAGCAGACCGCCAATATTTGGCAAGGAATATGTTGTTTGAAGTTGGAAATGGATGTAAAATCCTATAACTTGTACAATGTGCGAAAAACATGTGTGTTTTGTGACATTTTGTGACAAGCATAGAGATATTTGAATTAGAGTCTACCGTTAGATGGCGCTCGTCCACTTCAAGCCATGATGCGTTGCTTGAAAAAATTGAAATGAAAAATAAATAATGTATTTTAATGTTTTAGCTATGAAAATTCATTCGACTGATTC